>CAUYRT010101542.1:0-152389 GCA_963574885.1 Lepilemur ruficaudatus | reverse complement strand
GGGCTAGAGTGCCGTGGCGTCAACCTAGCTCACAGCAACCTCAAACTCCTGGGCTGAAGGGATCCTTCTGTCTCAGCCTCCCAAGTAGCTGGGACTACAGGCACGTGCCACCATGCCCGGCTAATTTTTTCTTTATGTATTTAGTTTGCCAATTAATTTCTTTCTATTATTAGTAGAGACGAGGTCTCGCTCTTGCTCAGGTTGGTCTCGAACTCCTGACCTTAAGCAATCCGCCCGCCTCGGCCTCCCAGAGTGCTAGGATTACAGGCTTGAGCCACGGCGCCCGGCCCTCTTCTCTGCATCTTTGACTGACTGGTTTAGTTTGAGAGTCTTGTCTTCAAGCTCTGAGATTCTTTCTTTTTCTTTCTGTTATGAAAGCTCTCTGCTGTATTTTCAAATTCCCTAAATGTCTCCTTCATTTATTTAAATTCTATTATATCTTTACCTATGTTGTCTAGCTCTTTAGGGATTTTTCATTTTTTGTCATTGATGTCCTGAAATATATTTTTTGTCTTCTTTTTGTTGGTTTTCAACTTTCTTTTCAACTTCACTCATCTTAGTTGCCATCTGTATTCTGAATTCTATTTCTGACCTTTTCACAATTTTCTTTTTGTTGGGGTCCACTGCTGTCAAGCCATTGTGGCCCCTTGGGGGTGTTGAACTGTTTTGTTTTTTCATGTTGCCAGAGTTATTTTACTGGTTTCTTCTCATCTGAATCCTTTTATCTCAGCTCTGGGGTGTTTTAGGTTTGCAGGGCACCTATTCTTCTTTACCGGGAACTCTCTTACTTAGTTAGAAGTAGTAGTCCCTAGATGGGGCTTTTTTGTCCTACTCTGGAAGGCAGAATGACCCAGAGCAGGTGCACCAAGAGCCTGTAATGCGCCCGTTTTTTTTGTACATTTCCACTGTGATTGTCACAGTTCAAGCTGGTGCTAGATGATTTTGTGTGGAGTGGTGGGTTTTTGTCCAGATTGCTGTTGGAAGTGTGAATTGGGAGTTAGATGAGATCCTCTCCATGGAGGCTGGCATTGTGGGACAGTTCTCTCCATGGAGGTGACAGTGGCAGCTGGGTGAGGCTATCTACACAGTAGTTGTGGGTACCCTGGCTCTGGCTATGGGCATTTTGCTCAAATTTGGTCTAGGTGCGATGGCAGCTCGAGGCTGGTGGTTCCCTGGTGAAGCACTGGACCTTGGGGAAGTTTCTGCATGGTGGCCAGTGGGGGCCTCCTGGGTGGATCTGTGGGGCTCAACAGCAGCAGGGAGACTCATAGCTAGGTCTGGGGACCCCATGGCAGTGCTGGATCATCTGGGGCAGATCCTTGAGCCGTTGCCAGTGGTGGAGCCCCAGAGGGTGTAACCACAGGCTTGGCAGACACACTGGAGCCTCAGTGGGTGGAGTCATGGGCCCTCTGTCTGCAATGGAGCCTCAAGTGCGGAGGCATGAGGCCTGACAGAAGTGCTGGAGCCTCAGTGTGGGGAGTGGGGGCAGTGCTAGAGCCTCAGAGCTGGACAAGGCAAGAGCTATGTGGGCAGGTTGTGGGATTGGACAGCAACATGGGAACCATGGAAATGGAGCTGCACTGGGGTGAGGTTGCTGGGCCAGCCAGGTTGCCAGGACTCTCCTCCTGCCCAGGTCCCACAAAGACAGTCCCAGCAGGGCTTCTCAGGTGGTGTCTGTGGTACCTATTCAGCTCATATTCCCTGTTGTGGGGGATGGGTGCCAAGAGATGCTCATAGCCCCCAGGAACTAGAAGAGGCAAGGAATGGATTTTCCCTTTGGAACCTTTAGAGAGAGCCTGGCCCTGTCCTCACCTGGATTTCAGACTTCTGACCTCTAGAACTGTGAGAGAATAAATTTCTGTTGTTTTATGCTATCAGTTAGTTGTAATTTGTTACAACAGCTCTAGAGAACTGTTACATACAGCAGTTGGTATATTTGGACTTGATTCTCTCCCTTTCTCTTCATGCTTTCTACTTTTGTTTTCTTGCTGATTTTTGTCTTTTTTTCCTGCTAAGATTTGTAAGCTTTTATTTTCTCTGTAGACTTATATTTTTTTAAACTTTAATAATTTAACTATTTTTCTTACAATTAATTTCATGTTTATTTTCTGATTGTCAAAATCTACAGTGGTGTCACATAAGAGGAAGATTTTGACATAATTTTACTCTTCACTTGTTCTCCCTTTAGTCACTTCCCAGATTTTATGAATATAATTTTATACTTTAGACCAAGACTTTTGCTAATTAAAGGATTATTTTACATCATATATCTTCTACTTCAAGGAAAAAGTTGACACTTGCATTTTGGTTTGTAATTAGATTTATGCTAATTTGGGGATTTAATGCTTCAGTGGTATCGTTTCTTCCCAAAAGATTCCTTACACCATGACTTCTATGTATTAAATTCATAATTTTGATTCAACTTTCAATTGGCAGTAATGTGCTTTCAAGTAATTTTTAATGAGGATTTGTGGCTAATATATTTTCTAAGCACTAATATAATTCATAACTGCTACTTGTTTTCAATCATTAAATATAATTTATTACTCATAAAAAACTTACATTAAAATACTATTTTTCCCCAAACTCTAAAATGTTAGTCTATTGCCTTTGACATTCAATAAAACAGACAAAAAGTATGACACTGCCAAGTTTTGTTTATTTGTTGATAGCTTGCAATTTTATTTCCTCTTGGATGCTTCAGGATTTTTCTTAACCTTTAAAATTCAAATATTTTATCTCTTTCCTCTGTTTTGTAAGGGCTTTTCAATTTTGTCCTCCATTACATTGATTCAAATTTTTATCATGTAAATTTAGTCTACAACAGTCAATTTAACTTGAATATTCCATTTTTTGTTTCTTTGCCATGTCTTCTCACTTCATTCTCTCTTTAATTTCTGTAAAATCTCTTATTAATTCTCTTGTTATCTCAACCCATCTTCGCTATAGTTTTCTGTTCTTGTCATATGGCAGTTATTTTTTTTTGTTTCCTATTAGGATTGAATAAGTTCCCTAAAATTTTCTACTGGTTTGGGTTCCTCCAGTTAATTTTCAGAGTTATGCAATGTCTTTGTTATATTTTTTTCTCTTTGTTCAGTATTTTTTTCCATTGGACTGTACTCATGTGCATTTTATTTTTTGTTTTTAAATTAAGAGTTATATATAACAGCCTTAATTTGCCATCAGAGAAGTTGTGTGCTCTATCCTTAGCCCTATTCTCTCTTGAGTCCCAGTTGTGTTTTCTTTTACAACCTACCAAAAGATGAGGTACTCCAAGCTCAAGTACTAATACTCTAGTATAATATGGTTTGACAAATGAACAGGGCCTTCTATTACTCTGAGTGCTGTGCATTCTAACTCTGGGCAAAATTATTATTAAAAAGCATAATCACGTCCATCATGACTCTTCCTTTTTCTGTTTTTATGGAAAGCTCTTTCATGGCAAGATCTGTACATCCATTTCAGTGTTTTGTGCTCCTTTTCCCTGCTCAACTTCTTATACTGTTGCACTTTGGATTTTCAGTCTCTTATGGAAGAGGAACACAGGAGGAGAGGACGTATGGGACAGCAGCACTCCAGCGGTCTCAAGAAGCAAGACACGTCATTGCATGTTTTGTTTGGCTCAGCTGTTGCATTTTTGATTCAAAGGATTCAAATGATTAATAACGTAGTAAGGATGAAGGGTTTTCTACCTACTTCCAGCCATATAGGCTGAGTTGCTTATTTTTTTTTCATGTATATAGACCATATTATTTATTTATTTTTATCTAGTTCTATCAAGCTGACAATGAGCAGAAATTCCTTTTATAATCTGGCATCTATTTGATTGCTAGTCGTGGGTTTTGATTATAGGTTGAATTACATAGCATTAGTTTCATAATATGCACATATAATTTAGTGAGAAGTTGGGAAATATTTCATCAAGACTTGGAAAAACTTCTATATTAAATTTGTAATTAAGTTCCTTATATATCTCTAAATTGGCAAAATCAAATACATTTTCCCTGACCCCATCACCATCTCATGTCTGTAACAGGAGCATATCCCTTCTGTTAGCAGAGACATGAGATATACTGGTATAGCTTTAAAGTGAATATCATTTAGGAGGCATGTCAACATTCCAGAAATTACCAATGATGTACAGTGTAGCCTCAGATGTTCTCAACTCCTGTGTACCAATGCAACAGAATCACTGAAGTGTAGAGAATTAGACTTTGAGGCACTTCTTCATTTGACTGATATGTAAACTGAGGTCAAAAGAATTTAAAAGAAGGATCAAAGATCTTTAAACTAATTTGATATGAAAGAGACTAGAAGCTAGAGCTCTCAGCTGCCCGCCTAATACTCATTTCTTGGGGCCATAGTGTTCTTTGTAGGGGGGAAGCAGAGGCAGAAGGCCTTGCTTGTGGTTTCTTTGTAATTAAAGCAGAAACTTGCTCATTAACTGACCCAGCATGGGATTCTTTCTTCAAGTGGATGAGTAATGAGTAGAGGATGACAGTCTGGGACTCGAGACCCCTTTACTACAGTGTTGAAGGCCAAAGGATTTAAACAGTTTTCTGGTGGGATCGACCCTGAGATAATTCAGGGAATGTCTAATGTAGTTCTAAGAGAAAAGTCTAAACCTCAGTTCATGGGCTGTGTAGAGAGAAATGTTGAAAAATTATCTTTTATCTTTCTCCTTTTCCCCTTTAGTCTGCTGTACAACCTGAACATTCAGATCACTTTACATAAAATCCTGCTTTGCTCAAAACACTATAATTAGTCTGACTCTAGTTTCCAAATTCCCACTTGAGATTCAATATATCATTTATGGAGCAAAGTCAATTCTAATTTATAAGAATTTCTCTTTGAATAAACTTTAAGGTAGCCCGAACAAACTTAATGATACCTTTACTATTATTGATCAGTAATAGAGATTTGCTAAGGGAAAGATCTAAAAATCAAATATATTCAGCTTGATTTATGCATTGGTTGGTTTTGGTCATCGTGAACATATGCCCACCACTTTCATGTTTTAAAAATAAGAATTGATTTCTCTTATGGGAAAGGGAAGGAGAAAAAAAGGAAGTATTATAATTAGATTGCATGATTCAGGGAGATGGGATAGAAGAAGTAATTACAAAGAGAACACAGTTGAAAAGTAAGAATTTTAGCAATTTTGTTGATGCTATTTGTTTGTTTACTTTCACCTTAAGGCTATTTGACTTGAGTGGAGATGTTTGTAGCTTTCAATTTGGCAATACAATTTTTAAGTGAAGTGATTTAACTCATTATTCTTTCCTCCATGTGTTATATTTTAAGGAATCTAAATTCCTAAGGCTTTGTTTACAAAGTTGTTCAGAAGTCTGTGGAATACAACAGGCCAAGTATTGATTCCATTCCACTCATAGTTTTTAATTAAAATATGAAATCTGAAATTCATTTTAAGGAACATATATCTTGATGGAGTACCTCATCATTTGGGCCATGCACTTTGCTGGGCATATAAATTTTACTAATTATATAGCTGCTTTTTCTTCTAACGTTACATTATAATTAAATCTTAGGATATTTTTCAGAGGAAAAAAATCCCAATTATTAACTGGGAAAAAACCCAAGCAATTTATATCGGTTAAAAATAATAAGGGAAAGATAAAGAGAGGGAGGGCTTGAAGTGAAATTTTTCAATGAAAGGTCACCTTGTATGAAAGCTTTCGCTTCACGGGCATAACAAATACCTGGTGATTTCTACATCCCCGTCATTTATAGGCCTGGGACATGCTTTTAACAGTCTGGGGGACTGCAAAGAAATCGGTTTCTCAGGATTATTGCAAATAAGATCTGATTAGTCAATTATCCCTTTGTCTGAAAGAGACCATTAAATTCGATGAAGGAAGCTGTCAATGCATTAAAAGGTACAACTGAGTGAAAGGTGAGAACAAATGCTGACATGTATGGTAAACATAAGACACACCTGACAAGATGCAGGACAAGCTGAGCAAATGGCTCATAAAGCTGATTTAGCAGGAGGACAGTAAAATCCTTCCTTTCAAGGGATTTGAGTTTTTACCAAGCATTTATTTGGAGACAGGGTCTACTAAGGAAGGTAGACTGCATGTTTTTACTAGATTTTACAGACATCAGTCTTGTATAACCATTCTTCATAATGGCACTAAATCTATTAAATTCTTATAGATGCCTTTCCTTTACATAAACATTTTCTCTCACTAAAATCAGTCATTTGCTCTTTCTTGACCACAATGATTATTTCTGACAGGTACTCTCTTCTATATCTCTTTTAAAAGTCATGCAGAATTGGGTTTCTGTTGTAGTGAAGGTTGACATAAGGTAATGATTTAGAAATAATTACAAAGAGAAAGTGGCCTATGGAAGACCCAACAACTTTCCCCTCTGCTAAGAAATTTTATAGCTACTGGTTTCTATTTTAGTTATAGATGATTTCATCCCATAACCACTATAATAATAGTTATTATTAACATAAAGTCTTTTAAAGAGTTAGAGATTTATTTTGTTTTTAAATAAGCACCCAGACAATTGGATGTTTATTCAAAGCTTATCTGTGCCTCATGGGCTTGGAAAATGCTTAAGTTCATGAACATTTAGTAGCTTCCTATGAGATTTGTAGTCCCTTTGGAAGACAATGCAACCAGGCTTCTTGGTAACATTTTATAGTAGTTTGATATTTTCTCAACGTACTGTCTAATGAAATATCTACATGTCTATTGCTTTTTTAAGGCTGTGGTAAATGTCAGGTTATGCCTGTGGCTTGGCCATCACTGCCACTGGGTAAGGACTGCTGTCTAAGTTATAGCCCTTGATTATCAATGTAACGCTAGATGCTGAAACAAATAAACCCCAGATTCTTAGTGGCTTAACATAATAGAAATTTATAGCTCACTCACAGCATGTCACAGTGGCAGCTGAGGCTCCATTCCCAGTAGCTTGTAGAGACTAAGATCGCTGTCAGCCTCAAAGTCCAGCCTGCAGACAGGAGAGGAGAAATAATGGAAATCTCATGGGAACATATTTTTAAAATATCACTTCTGCCCACTTGCCATTGGCCAGAATTGAGTCTCATGGCCCTACCCAGAAGTAAGAGATCTTGGAAAATGTAGTTCCTTGCTGGACGGCCACTTCTCAGAAACAACTGTACATTAGAGAAGAAAAGCACAGCTACTTGACGGGCAGCGAGCAGTCTCTGCCACGGCTTCTCCGTAACGCCTAACTCTGGAGCTGCAGGTGCTTACGACGTGTGTCTGAACGATAACCTGTCGTGGAAGTAAACCTCCAGTATTCAGTGGGACTTTCAGTTTAGGCATCAAGGAAAAGCCCTAAAACATTTTTTTTTTCACTCCTAGAGTAAGGAACAGTGAAAAGAACATCTTCAGATTCCCGTTTGCCTAATGGCTTTAGGGATCCACATAGCCTCTGGGCACTTTCTGCCTTCAGCATTGGGCAGGCCTGTGAGGCAGTGACCACAGTCTCAGCCTACCTGTGTGGCAGACCAAGTATGGGGGTGTTGTTTGGCTTTTCAGTAGCCTTAAGGTCTCCCTGAATTCTAGCTATTTGCTGGCATGTGTTGAATATTTCTGGTAAAGTAATTAATTTTGACAAAATGAACATCGTACATTTTAAAAACTGAAAATGTTCCATGTTTTGTATAAGTCATAGGATTACTTTCCCAGTTCACTCAGTAATAAAACTATTAATAGTAATAGTGTAAACACTTAGATAGGGTCCTGCTCAAAGCACTTTAGAGGGATTAACTAATTGAATCCTCACAATCACCCTGCGAAACACTATTATTTCCTCCATTTTATAAATGAGCACATGGAGGCTCAGAGATTTGCCCAGTGTCAGCCCCCCAGGAAGTGGGACAGCCAGCGTTCTGAGCCCAGGGTGGGTGGCTCCCTGAGTTAACCCCCCAGGGATGCCACTACCACACTGGGCTGCCCCTCCCCTGCCCCTTTATAAAGGGATTATATCAAACTCACTGTTACAGTGGACTTGTTTCTTCTATTTTACGAGAAAAAAAAATAAGTATGCCAAACTGGTCCTTATGATTAATAGAGGGCACTAATATTTCCACCTCTGGGCCCTGATTTGGTTGAAAGGGTTCGGTGGGTATCTGGGCCTGGGAGGTGCTAATCATGAGAGGGTTAGTTAGGTATCAGGGCATCAAAGACATTTCACTGGAGACAGGCAAGATGAGGTCAGTTTACTGTGGGGAAGGCCAGCTGAAATTTGCATATCTGTGCATATGCAACATCAACCCAACGACTGCCAGCAGGATGCTACAATTCCTGAGGTGAGGCAAGGCTAAGATCGCATGGTTCTCTTCTTGTAGCGCCAGCCCTTTACACCTGTCAGGGCCAGCCTGCCTGTCCCATCTCTGCCTTTTGCCCTTGCCTTAGCATGGGACATCTTTCTTTCCATTATCTTCTTCTAATTGAGCTCCTCCACAAAGCATTCTAGTCCATTTTGGTGTCTCCCTGTGTTGACCACCTCTGTGACTTATTTAGAAACTATTAATCTGATGTTGTTTTTTAAAAAATATAAACATTCACGTCATTTCTCTTAAACTAGATTGTAAATGCACTGAAGGGAGACCTCCCTGTATCATTTAGTGGGACACTGAAATTCTAAGTTAATGAACACCACGGTTCAGTCTCTTTACAGAGAATCCTATAGAGTGAAAAATCCTAGCTGAATTAGAGCCCTGATAAGTTGTTAATTGGTTTGTCAGTTCTTTCTAGAATTCTCACCGTGTCATGGTTTGCCTTGCGTGCCTGTCTCGGATTCCTGAACCTGGCAAGCACGCACCCAGACCAAAAGGTTTTCCGGACAAATTGCTGCAATGTTGTTTACTTTCTTGACTGGAAAATGTTCTGATTCAACCATGAGGGCATCTCTAATTGTCACAGCTGTCAGATGCAGAGTAAACGAATAAGATCAAGATGCTTGGACTTTTCGCGGCTCTGAGAAAGGGCAGGGCACCGCAGAGTGGTGCTTGAGGGACCACATGTGTGCCGGGGAGGGCTCGGGCACTCCCTGCCACGCTGCAAGTGGTGTGACCAATAATCGTTTACAGCTTTGTCCCCACTTCAAGCTTGGCATGAGATTTAAATACTTGTTTAAAGTTATAGTAGATTGTCCTATTAAATTTATTTTTTGTACCTACATTTTAGAATGCAATTTGACATATAAAATAGCTATATATGTTTTAAGTCAAGCAAACAAACAAAAAAAGGTGCGACACCCTGGCGTATGAGTGCATTTTCCCCACTGGGTGGTTACAGGACAGAAATCCAATATACTTATTACAGAGAATATCTAGATAAATAATTAGAAATAGCATACTGATGGAGTCATTTACTTATCAACTACAAATCTAGAACTTACCAGATAATTATTATGGGAGATTTGGGACAGTATTTGGGGGCCTCATCACTTGACACGTTATTTACAATGTCATTGCTTGCACGCACCTGAACCACCTTTCTCTGATAGCATGGGATTCTGACAGGACTACTTACTGGCAAAGTTACTATCCTTACGAAAAGTTCATCTTCTCACACAAGTTTTATTTTCATATTTAGACTTAAATTAAAGTTATCCATGTTGATGTCTATTTGTAGATACTTCCTGTGAATATTTTTTTGCATTTCTATTTCCAAAATATGTGAAATTCCATAAATAATAAAGTTAATACAAGAGTTATTTATTTGTGCAATAAAAGTTTATATGGCTTAAAGCTCAAAGGTCATGTTTTTTTCAAAGTATGTGCTCTTCACACACATTCATTCAACAAATATTTACTGAGTGTCAGGAAGTGTTCTAAGTACATGGAGCAGATTATTGGAAAAGCAAAGGCCTCAGCCTTTATTGAGTTTTTATAGTAGCATGAAGAGACTGACTATAAATAATAAGCATAATAAATAAGCACATTATATAATCCATTAGACGGTAATAGGTGCTGTGGAAAAAATATTAAGTAGAGCAGCTAGGAGGAATCCAGAGAGGGGATTGCTGAGTGGGCGGTGTCGCAGTTTGAATAGGCTGATTTGAGTCAATGCACTTGAAAAGTTGCCATTGGAGCAAAGACTTGAAAGAGGTGAGAGGGTTTGCCCTGGGGATGTTTTGAGAAGAGTGTTCTAGGCAGAGGAAACAGCAGTGCGATAGTTTTAAGCAGGAGCTTGCCTAGCATGTTCAAAGGGCAGCAAGGAGGCCGGTGTGGCTGAAGCCAAGTGCAGAGATAGAAGGAGGTTAGAGGGATAACAGAAAAGGATGTTGTCAGAAACCGCCTTGTCAAACACTGTGCAGACCCCCCTCCACGCTGAAGAAAATGGGTAGCCAAAGGCAGTTCTCATAGTAACTTCACAAAGCAACCTGGTATAGATGAATGAAGTATTAATAATCAGACTATTTTATGGATGAAGAAATGAAGAGGTATTGAAAGTTGAGGTAACATGCAAAATAATCTACTTTCAATATTTCTCATGGAAAAGAAAGGAAAACATTTATAGAATACCCCTTTCTGACAGACATTCTTCTTTGGGCCTGCCACTGTTAGCATTTTAATTTTTTTAATCCTTACAAATAATCATGTAAGATAAATATGTATGCCATTCAATAAATAAAAATAATGGAGGTTTAGAGAGGGTATAACATTTGTAAAAGTTCACAAAGCTAGTGAACATAGAGTCAAGATTAAGTCACTCTGACTTCAAATATAAAACGCTTTGTAAGGCTATATTGAATAGTTTAATTTTTTTTTTTTTTTGGAGAAGGGGTCTTGCTATGTTGCCCAGGCTGTCGTCTTGAACTCCTGGGCTCAAGTGATCCTCCCGCCTCAGCCTCCCAAGTAGCTGGGCCTACAGGTACACACCACTGCACAGGGTTTTAATAATTTCAAACCCAGAAAATAAGATAAAATATATCAGCATCTGTATATACCTCCAAGATTCAAAAAGTATTAACTTTTTGCCATGTTTGCTATAGGTCACTTTTTTCTTTGCACTTAGAAATTAAAACTTAGAATTTTTTTCCCATTTAATGGAGATAAAATGCTATGCTGTCATTATGTTAACTGGAATTTCTTTGATTACTACTGAGGTTGAAAGTCTTTGGATGTTTTTAACCATTCAGTTTACCTATTTTGTTAATTGCCTGTTCATATTACCAGCCTATTTTTCTATGGATTGTCTTTTCCTTATTCACTTGCAAGAGGGCTTCATATATTCTAGTTACTGTTCCTTTATCTCTTATAGACCTTGCAAATGCTTTCATTGAATCTATGGCTGGTATTTTTTCACCATTTATTATGAAATACACATGCAAAATCTTGAATAAAATGTGCATATATGTTTTATCCACTTTCGTAATCACAAAAGCAGTACTTCCATTTCCCCTCATTGAAGTATTTTACTTTAAGTGTCTGGTAAATACTGTTTATTATGTTAAGGAACTTTCTAAAAGTGGATGTTAAATATTATCAAATATATTTTCTGCATTCATGGGGTGATAATTTAATATTTTTCCTTAAATATGTTAATATAGTGAGTTACGCTGGTTTTCTAATGTTCCAACAACCTTTCTGTGATACACTTAAATTGCTAATGATGCATTATTCTTTCTATATATTTTTGTATTACCTTTCCCCCGCTAATATTTTCTTAGTATTTTTGCACCTACATTCCTGAATGAGATGGCTAGAAATTTTCCCATAAGTTCCTTCTCAGTTTTGTTTTCAAAGTTATAGCAGCCTCATAAAATAATCTGAGGAGTGTTCCTTTTGTTTCTATTCTCCAAGAGTCTTTGTGTAATATTGAATTAGTTGATCCATGTGTGTTTGGGGGAGCTATTGAAACAAGCTGGACCTGGAGTTTTTATTGTGGATAGATTTGTGATTATTATTTCAATTTTTAAAATGGACTATCCTGGTTTTCTATTTCTTCATGCATCCATTTTTGTAAGTTACATTTTTCTAGGGATTAGTTTACTTTGTTGAAATTTTCTAATTTCTTGACATGTTTGTTTATATCTAATCTTTTATATTTTTAAAGCTTTTAATTCATACGTCACCAAAGAAATTTGACATAGTTATTCAAAACACAACTGTGAAATATGTTCCTCAGTTTGTATGGATTAAATATAATTCGGTATCCAGTAACTTATTTATTATATGAATGTATTGAAACTTACCCTAGGTTACACATTATATAGCTATTTCTTTTCTTCTTTATTGACACATAATATATGTTTTTGGGGATCTATATATAATAATTTGATACATGCAAATAATGTGTAAAGATCAATTCAAAATAATTGAGATATTCATCACCTTAAGTAATGTTCTTTTCTTTATGGTTTCAACATTCAAATTATTTTCTTTTAGCTATTTTGAAATGTAAAACAGATTATTGTTAACTACAGTCCACTGATCTATTGAACACGAGGTCTTATTTCTTCTAACTGTATATTTGTACCCATTAGTCAATCTGTCTTCATGTTCCCTTCCTCCTTACTCTTCCCAGGCTCTGGTAACCACCAATCTACTCTATATCTTCATGAAATATGCTTTCTTAGCTCCCATGTATGAGCAAGAATGTGTGATATTTGTCTTTCTGTGCATGCATTATTTCACTTAACAGAAATTACCTCCATTTCCTTCCACATTGCTGCAAATGACAGGATTTACTTATGTTTCCTGGATGAATAATATTTTATTGTGTATATAGACCACATTTCTTTATCCATTTCTCCTTGATAAGCACTTAGGTTGATTTCATGTTGTGGCTATTGTGAATAGTGCTATGATTGCATGGGAATGCAGGTATCTCTTCAATATATGGATTTCTCTTCTTTTGGATGTATAGCCTGTTAGTAGAATTGCTGGATCGTACAGAAGTTCTATTTTTAGTTTTTTTGAGGAACCTCCACATTGTTTTCCACAGTGGCTCTACTAATTTACATTTCCCCCAACAGCAGATGAGAGTCCTTCTTTCTTCACATCCTTGCCAGCATCCAATACTCCTGTCTTTTTGACAAAAGCCATTCTAACTGGGGTGAGATGACATCTCATTATAGTTATGATTTATATTTCTCTGATGATTAGTACCATTGAGAATTTTTTTCATACATCTATTGCCATTCTTATGCCTCCTTAAAGAAATATCTATTCCAATCTTTTGCTTATTTTTAAATCAGATTATTTTTTGCTATTCGGTTGTTTGACCTTTTTAAATATTTTGGTTATTAATCAGATATCAGATGAATAACTTGCAAATATCTTCCACATTCTGTGGGTTGTCTCTTTGCCACGTTGATTGTTTCCTTTGCTGTGCAGAAGCTTCTTAACTTGATATAATCCCATCTGTCTATTGTTGGTTTTGTTGCTCAGGCTTCTATGATCTTACACAAAAAAATCTTCACCCAGACCAATGTCCTGAAGAATTTCCCCCCATATTTCTTCTAGTCATTTCACAGTTTCAGGTCTTAGAATTAAGTCTTCAGTCCATTTTTATTTGATTTTTTGTATATGGTAAGAGAGAGAGGTCTAGTTTCATGCTTCTGTAGATGGTTATCTGGTTTTTCGAACACCCTTTATTGAAGAGACTGCTCTTTCCCCATTGTATGTTATTGCTATCTTTGTCAAAAATGATTTAGCTATAAATACACGGATTTATATCTGGGTTCTCTAGTCTGTTCCATTGGTTTATGTGTCTATTTTTCTGCCAGTAACATGCCCATTTGGTTACTATAGCTTTGTAGTATATTTTGAAGTCACATGGTGTGATGCCTTCAGCTTTTCTCTTTGTGCTCAGGATTCCTTTGGCTATTGGTGGTCTTTTGTGGTTCCATATAAATTTTAGCATTGTTTTTCTATTTTTGTAAAGAATGCCATTGGTATTTTGATAGGAATTGCATTGAATCTGTAAATTGCTTTGAGTAGTATTGTCATTTTAACAATATTAATTCTTCTAATCCATGAGGATGGAATATTTTCCTTTTTTGTGTGTGTGTCCCCTTCAATTTCTTTCATCAGTGTTTTGTACTTTTCCTTATATAGATCTTTCATATCTTTGGCCAAATTGATTCCTAGATATTTTATATTCTTCATAGCTATCGTAAATGCAATTGCTTTTATTTTTCAGATTGCTCCCTATTGGCATACGTAAATGCTCTTAATTTTTTTTAATTTCAGAATTTTATGGGGGTACACAGGTTTTGGTTACATAATTTGTTTTTGTACAGTATAAGTCAAAGATAGACTAATGGCCAAAAAACACATGAAAAAATACTCAACGTCTCTAATCACCAAGAAAATGCAAATCAAAACCACAATGAGATATCACCTAACTTCAGTAAGAATGGCTTTTATCAAAAAGTCCCCAAACAACAAATGTTGGCAAGGATATGGAGAGAAAGATACACTTACACACTGTTGATGGGACTGCAGACTAGTACAGTCTCTGTGGAAAGTAGTATGGTGATAACTCAAAGAACTAAAAGTAGACCTACCATTTGATCTAGCAACCTCACTGCTAGGTATTTACCCAAAGGAAAAAAAGACATTTTATAAAAAAGACACTTGTACTTGAATGTTTCTAGCAGCACAATTCACAATTACAAAGATGTGGAAACAATCCAAGTGCTCGTCAATACAGGAGTGGATTAATAAAATGTGGTATATGTATACCGTGGAGCACTACTCAGCTGTAAAAAAAAGGATGATCTAATATCTTTTGTCACAACCTGGATGGAACTGGAGACCATTCTAAGTGAAGTATTGCAAGAATGTAAAAACAACCACCACATGTACTCAATACCAAATTGGGACTAATCGATCAACACTATGTGCACATATGGAAGTAAAACTCAAGGGAAATCAAGTAGGTTGGGGGGGAGGAGGGGCTGAGTAAATTTACACCTAATGGGTACAATGCACACTAACTGGGTGAAGGGCACACTCATATCTTTTATATACACACATCAATAACAATGACATCAGTTTTGTGTTACTGGTGTTGGTTGTTTTGCCCCTTTTCTGTTATTCTTGGTTAATCTTGCCAGAAGTTTGTCAATTTTATTAGTTTTTTAAAACAAATTTGGCTTTGTTGACCCTCTTTATAACATGCTTATTTTCTATTTCATTAACTTCTATTTTTTACTTCTTTATTATCCTTCCTTATTTCTTTACATTTGTTTTACTAAACTGTTTCACTGAGATGGAAAATTAATTTTCATTCTGTTGTCTTTTATTTTACATGTATTCTAAGCTATCAATTTTTCTTTAAGTCTTATTTCAGGGACATCTTCAGATTGGCTTGTATTTTCCAATTTTGATATGAATTTAAAATGATTTAAAAAGGAAATACGTTAATTTCCAAACATAGGATATTTTTACTTTTTTTTTTTTTTTTATTAATTTCTAGTTTCTAGCCAAAGAAAATGACCTGCGTGATTTAAATTCTTTGAAATTTGTTGAATTTACTTTTTAGGCCAAGATATGGTCAATTTTTATAAATGTGCACATTGTAAAAGAATGTGCCTTCTGTGGTTGTTGAATGGCACGAGTTGTCTACAAAAATCTACTAGGTCAAATTTTTAAGTTGTGCTAGCCGAGTTTTCCATACGCTTATTGCTTTTTGTCCTTCTATTATATCCTTTTAAAGAAAATTTGTTTAAAATTTCCCACTCTGTTTTTTGACTTGTATTTTTATCCTTCTGATTTCATCAATATTTACTATTTTAATAAATACATTAAAATTTAAAACTTCAAAACTTCTTGGTGATCTGTGGTCTGTTGCATCTTTTCCCATTCTGAAATGACCCTATTGAAATAGAATAATGCTTTGTGCTGTAATATCTCCCTTTTTTGATATTGCTATAACTAAAACTCCATTTTTTAGGAGGGAGTATTAATATTTACAAGCAATATCTACTTCCATCTTTAAAATTTTGAACTTTCTGTATTTTTATATGCATCATTAATAAAAAGTGTTTATTTGGTTTTTATGCTATCTATCTCTGTCTTTTAATTATTGCATATGGCTCATTTATATTTAATGTAATTAGTGATATATTTTGGTTTAATTCTACTACCATTTTTGGTGGTATTTGTATGACCTGTTCTATATTGCCTTTTTTTATTTTTGTCTGCTCTTTTTTGTGTTTGTGTTAATTCTTCTCATTGCATTTTTTTCTATTCTCTAATTGGAATCCATAATTTTCTATTTCTTAGTGGCTACACTACAAAATACATGGCACTTAATTTATCAAATCCCAAATTATTCAATACATTTTTCTGAAGGGGAGTGGGATTAAAGCCAAGATAGTAGGCTCCAGAGTCTATTCTTTTACCACCTATTTCTATTTACATTGCAGATTGAGATATTAAAGTCATATTATATAACTGAAGTTGAACTCTATTTTTCTGCTGCTTTAGGTCAGGTACATTTGTCAATAAACTGGAACTTAACTCAGAAGCTTCAGAAAATTATGAGAATAAGATTCATTACTTTGTGTATCGAGAAGTTCAAAATCTCCTATTTGATTCACTATAGAATTACTTTAGAATCCCATATGTTGTTTTTGTTTGAGTAAAATCTGAAATATATTAAAAAATACCTACTGCTGTGTTGCCTATTTGCTTTTCTCTTTTCAAATGTCCTCTTGAGAAGTGCTGCAGAAATTTTGTCCTGACATGTGGGGGCCCAGCTATTTCCTGCTACCCTCAGCTTGGAGGACATAGCCTCTGGGTTATACTCTTTTGAAATTGTCCTGCTGAAGTGCATGTTTTGATTTTGGGATTTTCCAGATGCTTCATAAGTGGGTCCCATGTGTCAAAACTTGTAGAAATTCAGCATGTTTCTCAATGGGAGACATCTAAGTAGTTTACAAATTTAAGGCACTTACTCTATTAGCTGGGATGAGGAGATTACTATTTAATTTTATTTCATTCTATTGTTTATGTTATATGTTTAATCTATTCTCTATTCTATGCTTTAGTTTTTAATGTGTCTGGGTTATTAAAAGTCTCTACATTTTAACATTTTGAGCAATTTTTTTATATAACTATATCCTTTGGCTATTTAAATTGAAGACATATAATAAAGTGAATTAAGATAATACATGGATAATGTGTTCACTTCTGACAGGAAGCTATGCTTATGCTAAAACTTTCTGCTTATTTCAACTCTCAGATTCATAGCATCACATAGTGTTAAAAAACTGGAAAGAACTTTAGCTACTATGTCCACAGACTTTCTCACTTTACTGATGAGGAAACTGAGACCAAGAATGTTTAACAGGTGGGTAACGGCTGAATTGGGTCTAAAATCCAAATTTTCTCATTTCTAATATAAAGTCCTAAAATACCATGTCTTAAATATAATGGTTGCAAACATTAATGAAGTTTTGATTCTAAAAATATGGCAATGTTCACATAAGCCTAAAATTTTAGCCTTTGTTTAAGTATCCAAAAGTTAATCTTGTTGTCTTAAAATTTTTTACTGGGGATAAACCACTTGCCAGTGACTTTGATAGGCACCAGGGATTTAGCGGTGATAAAACTGGTATAATCTCAGTTTTCAGCAAGTAACAAATCATAAAAATAAATGTGAAATTACAACCATTTTTAATACGTATCCCCTTTTCTCAACTTGTGCCAGGTACCTCTTACAGACCTTTTAAACCTCAGACCAAATTTCCTTTCTTTAGAGACCCTTTTAGATGAGGCCAAGTCTCCAGCCATGCCTCCGTGTTATTGCACTTGTTAGTACTCTTTATTATGGGAGGCCACAAGATATATTTGAGGTGTGTAAACTAGATCATGGAGAGCCTTATAGGCCAAAGTAAGAACTTGGGTTTTTATCTGTAGGTAATAGAAAGCCATTGAAAGGTTACAATAACATCAATGTTGTAAAAAGATTGCTTGGGTGCCTTCTTACCTGGTTGAGCCTGGCTGAAGGGAGTCCTGTTGGCCGGCTGCTGCAGTAGTCCAGTGGGAGATGATGAAAGCTTCTTCTAGGAAATCTCCCCGGCGAGAGAAATGAATAAATTTGAGAGATATTCAAGCAGTAAATTGAAAGACCATGAATAGTGAAATGTTGTGGGTATGGTAGATGGCAAAATGGTGACAATATTTGCAGGTTCTCCTGATAAAAGGTAAAGCCTTTCTTTGCCCTGTTGAATGTGGACTGGCCTTGTGACCAGCTTTGGTCAATGGCACAGCAGCAAACTGAGGCCTGAAAAGCATTTGCACCTTGGGAATCTTGCTCATTGAGCTCATCAGAGCAACACGTGAACAGCCAGGCACGCCTGCTGGAGAGGAGAAACCACGTGGAGAGAGGCTCCAGTTGCTTCAGCTGTGCCAGCCAAGGCCCCTAAAGGAGCTTAGCTGAGAACAACCATCCCAGACCGTCCCAGAAGAACTGCCCAGCTGAACACAGCTCAGATTTGAGCTAAATAAATGGTTGTTGCTTGAATATACTATATTGTGGGGTAGTTTAGTACACAGCAAATGCTAACCGTACTGTGAGTGAAAGAAAGAGAAATTTAGGAAATAAATGCTATCGATATTTTAAAAGAGATCTATATTACATGAGGAGTCATGAAGTGTAAGCTCTATCTGCTCTCATTCTCATTTGAATAATTCAAATTTAAACATATCCATCTAGTTAACAGCCCATTTTATATACATCAATTCCTTTAGCCTAAGAAATTTTCTTACAAAGGTTTATTTTAAAATTCATCTTTTAGTTACTGTAATTTATTTCCCTGAATACAGGGTTTTTTGTTTTTGTTTTTGTTTTTTGTATTCTTAGTTGATGCCTAGAAAGCATTACATAAACCAGGTGTATATATTAGTGATTGAAAATATGGAAAATGCTTTTAAAATGTGAATCATATATGTGTTTAAGTAGGTAAGGAAATTTTTCGTTGTTGTAAAGTTTTGATGCATATGACTTATTGTTAATTAAGAACATTTACCTATAAATCTGAACACTGTAATACAACTGTTTGATGTGATGGGAACTTCTGAAAATGTAAGGGGTGCTGTATGTATCTGAATGCAAGAAAAGGCATTGTTTTCACATTAGCTTTCCAGTTAATTCTAGATTCCACACAAAGAAAAGAGAAAATTCTATCCCTCAAACATGTTTCTTACAGATCTGGGATCACAGTGGTCAGTTGTTTTGTCTATCTAAGTGAATAGTTTACTACACGATAAGTTTTAGCAGCAGGAAATATTAGATACAGAAGTGGGTAATAATTTAAAAAGATATGGATATCACTTTCACGGTAGGTAGAAAAGTTTTTTTCACCACCCGTAGAAAGCCAACCCAGTTATTTTGGGACATCAAAAAGTTGTCAAACTGTTACTTGTTTTTGTGATGTATACATTTTTCCGTTTTTTATACATTGAAAGAAAGGGAACTGGATATCAAGTTCACCTTAACTTCTTTGTGATTTTACAAGGTCTTGATTATCAAGCTGATTGATAGTCTCATGCTATTAAAATCTAATTGACAAATCCATCAAAGACAATCTTTTAAACAAAATACCAATAAGAATTATGGAGACCGTCTTGATGTAAATTGTTCAAAATTCGAACAAAAGATACATCTAAGAAATTTAGGTAGGTCTCTACATTAGTATTGTTGAGAGAAGAAAGCTGTATAATTAGGTTGAAATTTCCCAATTTCAAAAGTCTGAGTTTTCCTTTTGAATGAAAAAGGGAGAGCGGCTCTGAAATGTCTATTCTTTGTGTATTATCTTTGTAAGACAGTTTTCTTTCTTAGACTACTCTTTCAAAAACCTGGTGATATTTGATAATTTTTCTCAGTGAAAACATTTTTGCATCAAGTGTTCCTTTTAAAAAATGTATTAAACTTTATTATTAGGGATTCTTCATACAAAACCAAGTCAATGTTCCATTCGTAAAAACGATTTGTTTTCACTAGTGAGCATCACTCTGGGAATGCCTGCTTACGAATGCTTCCTCCTTTCCCTTTCCATTATTCCCTTCTGCCTTTATTTTCTTTTTGTGCCATCACCTTTTCTCCAACCACCACTATTAAAACCGAGATGACCAATTTGCGGTAAAATTTATGGAGCAGGAAATTAGACAAAAATAGCTACAGTTGTCATCAACTAGGCCGGCAGAGAACACAGATTGTAAAAATACACTGTGTGGGGAGGTATGACGTATTAAATATTGAGCTCAAATTTTCCTTGACACAATTATTAAAGTTTACTGTGCTGGTCCTACATTTTCTTTTGGTTGTAAATGCAAATAAATACTGAGCATAACATGTATAAATAAGGCAATGATAATATCTGTATGGATATATAAAGTGTGTAGAGATAGTGGATAAAAAACAAGCCAATGTTTTAATTAATAAAATTAGACTGTTCATTTGGTATATTTCCTAGATAAGAGAGTTATGCATGAAAGGGAGCGTGGTTTGATTAACTAATTTTATTGACAATATAAAATTGCTATTAAAAGTACTGGACACAAAACACTATGCTAACAATTTTAAAACATGATCAAGTTTTGCTTGGTAGTTTTTGCCCCATTGAAAGGCACTGAGCTATGAGAGCCAGCCTCTGTCCTTGTTTATATATTTTATAATAAGGGAGTTCACACTGAAAGAGTATTTTATAGACTGGTTTATAGATATAGCATCAGGAGTCTCAGGATTCTTTCTACGAATTTCTAAAGTTTTCTTTTTCATTGAAAAGCATTCATTTAAAAATGATTATGAACATATTCTTGTTCATCTAGTATGGCAAAACAATTTTAGTGTCCAAGTGAAAGTGGAAAGACATTATATTCTTCATTAGAAATTAATGTTTTAAAGCAGTTCAAATAGAGTAATAAGGTAGGAAATTTAAGTCTATTTCAGGTAATTCAGGCTACTGTCTCAAAGGCATCTGTCTCATTAGCATAAGTGAATCTTGAATGAACCTCTTTTTGTTGATACCAACTTCAGTTTCCTGTGATACAACACTAAATATGCAGTGTATAATTTTCCTCACCAGTGCAGAAGTGGTTACACTGGCTATGCATTTATGCAGATTTCAATAATGTCACAATGCTTACTTTGAAGCGAGCAAAACAAGGAGTGTCACTATTATATTAATAATTGGCTTTAAAATTGCTAACTGGCAGAGCTTCAATTACATATGAGATCTGGTTATTCTGAACTCAAGAATATAGACTGTTGAGGTTCTTATTGCCATTCTATTCAAAAAATGCTGTGTTAATCCACTTTCTATACTTATACTTTCATAAAAAATACATCATACATCATATTAAATTAAATAAGCTTTGACTTTTGGTGCTTATATGGTTTTGAAAACAAATGATGATGACATTAGCTGTCATTTACTGAGTGCTACGTGGTACACACTATTGTATGTATATTATTTCATTTAATCTCACAATGTGTAAGGCAGATTCTACTGTTACAGATGAGACATTGGGAGGCTTAGTAACCTGTTTGGAGTGACACAGCCAGTCAGCGGTGGAGGTGGGACCACACCAAGATCCTGACACCAGAGCCTGTGCCACCATGAGAAGTTAGAGAAGCTGGAGGATGAGAAGCTTATGCCTTCTTTTATAGTTACACAAATTAAGTAACACTATAACAAAAGTAGTTTAACTAACACGGCAGGGGAGTAAGCTTAACTTCAACTTTTCTTTTAAAAACACCCATTCCTCAGCTTTGACACACACTGCACTGGTCCCGTCTAAGTTCAGTGGTCTCCGCTTGTGTGATTCCATTGGCTGTGGGCTTTGGTCTTTTAGGAACCTTTTCAAATGACTTCAGTGGATGTTGTGTAATCCTACTGTACTGGGAAAGAGTTAGGCTCGTTATACCCCAGAGACTGTGTTTATTAAACCCATCCACACCCCGTGGTGTGTTTTTATGCACATTCCTTTTGTCTTCTGAAGGAAGTTTCTGCATATGGAAGCAGAGCGTGAAGGAAAACAAAATCCTGGACTCTGCCTGTACTATGATTACAGCTCAGACACGAAAACATCTGCTGGGATAGAGGCACCAGCTGTTGGCCATGCCCAGCAATTGCACACAATGCTGTTGGTCAGGAAATTAAGAAAACTGCGGTGTCAGTGGATCAAACTGTGCAGAATTGTGGAAAGACTAAGTATTGTTATCCACACTGGCGTTTGACCAACACAGAGCACTTAAATAGACTATGCTTATTTAAAGACAATTTCCTTTTCATCCTCTCTATTTTGGAAAAATCACTGATCTTGTCAAATAATTTTGAGTCATTCTCAGAAAGGAATGAACTTAATGGTTTGCAAAAAGCTGACGTGCGATGAAAGAGGAATTCTGTATCTCTAATGCATCTGTGTTTTTCTTACCGACTGCAAAGGAACTTTGCTAAGGAAAACACTTGTGAACTGATTTAGCTTTCAACTCATCACTATTGATCATCTCTTCCAACTTTCCCTTTCCCTGGAGCCCTGATTAATGACAACATGAAGTCTAAATTAAAAAAAATGCATCTACTTATTTTCAAAATTTGTCAACAGTGTTTTTGTAAAATCGGTGAGCTATATTGTATTGGTAAGATACCTGTGTCCTGGAAGTGCTGTCTTGAAATGTGCCGTTGTGATAAATCACATTACGTGGATGACTTAGAGCAAACCAAGTCTTAGCATTCACTGAAATGTGGAAGGCTTAAATTTTATAAAATAAAGGAATGACTATGAACTTACTTTATTCGATACATTATTTGTGTTTAAGTACAAATTGCTATAGCAGAGAAAACTTATAATTGAGTAAATGTACCTAGCTTTAACCTTCTCTGAAGCTCTTGAAAAGACAAAAATATAATGGTTTACAACACTTATTCTCTTATTATCAGAAGCAAATAAATACTTTTTTATAGGTCTTAGGTTTTGGGCAGAAATGCTTACCTCTGCTACCTACTGTTTCCCTTTGAAGAGACACCCATTAGTGAAGAACTCCTAGTCCCTTAGCCCAGCCCACTTTTACTCTTCCAGGCAGGTAAAAGGAATTACCCGATTGTCAGGCACCTGCCATTGGTACACTGCTTCTCAGTGGGATGGGACTAATCTATCAGGTTCTTGTGAATGGGGCTTTGGTCTCTTGCTTCTCCGTCTGTCTCCATCAGGCTCAGAGAGAGGCAATGACCTAGGTCAGTGTGCTCTGCAAATTTAAAATCTGCCTTGAGTATTTCAAGATGAAAGCAAAAAGTTGGGAGCTAGTTCTACCTCACAAAGCTACCTCTTCCAGCTTCACATTTATAATATGGTAGTTGGGTTCTCCATTTGCCAATTCTTGTCTGATTTCACAACTGGTACAGAACTTAGGTGGTTCTGTGCTATTTATCAAGCCCTTTCACCCCCATCTTGAAATACATGGTTCTTTTACTGGGAACCTCATGAAATAGAAGACAGGACATATAATTTTAGATCAAAATACACATGGAGAGACCTGGGGTGAGGTCAGAGCTTTGAACCTTGGATTTCACTAGGAGATTCTGGGTAGCTTTAACTTGGACAGTGTGCCATGACCTATGTTGCGGAGTGCAGCTGGTTTTCAGGTGGATTTAGAATTTGGGTGTAAGCTCTGTGGGATTTTCACCTTGAAAGAGCGTTGCAATTTATAGTAAGTAATGCTTTTCCACAGGCCATAGAGGTGGCGAGACTTAAGCAAAGAAGCAAGTGTTATTAAAGGCGGGCATTAAGAGCTTCAGCACAGAAAACATAGAGTGAGAGGGCTGAGATAGCCTTACAAAGTATACAAGGACTATATAGACCTTAGCCAAGATGTGAGCTTGGTTTCAGATGCTATGTATGTGGCTATCCAAGAGCAGGCATGGGGTTCATAAAGAGAGTCTGCATGCACAGGCATTAAAGGGTAGAGTCCCTATTGACTGTGTTTGCCATGTTTTGGGGCACATCTTCAGGACACTCTTAGTGCCAGCACTAGGGAGGAGGCCCTGTTTACTTTGCTTTCCCTGCCTTTGGAGCCAAGGGAGGGAATGGGAAAAGTGTACCCTAGGGTTCATGAGGCCTGTGCTTGCCATGCATTGCCTCCTACGATAAGGTCCCACGTTGCTTCAGACTTGTTTGCTGCACAAGCTCTAACCATGACATGAGATTTTTCATGACACACATTATGACTTCTCTCAAATAAGAGTGATAGACTTTATTAATAACTCTATGTCATACTAAATTATGATATACCCTTGATCACAATTTAGTTGCTGCAATGATTTGATCCATTTTAGAGCTTCCAAGCAGCAAAATCTTCACCAACCAGCAGGGGCTCTGGAGGACATCCAAAAGAGCTGGGCTTGAAACTAGTAAGACGCTTCCTGAAGATGGGAGCAAGAATGCTCTGATCTCAAGATTTATCTTCAGTATTTAACTTTCTTCCACTTAAAATGCCTTATATTTTGTCAATAATTATGTGAAATCATCAACTGTTTTTATACTCTATTTTTTACTTATTTTTATTTTTTTGAGAGAGAGTCTTGTTGTGTCTCTCTGGCTAGAGTGCAGTGGCATCATCATAGCTCACTGCAACCTCAAAGCAATCCTCCTGCCTCAGCCTCTCAAGTAGCTGGGAGTACAGGTGTGCACCACTATGCCTGGCTAATTTTTCTGCTCTTTGTAGAGATAGGGTTCTTGCTCTTGCTCAGGCTGGTCTCGAACTCCTGGCCTTAAGCAGTCCTCCCACCTCAGCCTCCCAAAGTGCTGGGATTACAGGCGTGAGCCACTGGGCCCAGCCTGTTTTTATACTTTAAACAAAATCATTAGAATTTGGTGAACATGTTGCATAATAAAATTAATGGTGTATAAATCCCTGTTTTTCTTTTAATATTATTATTGTAGCCCCTTTGTTTAGAAAGAGACTTACAATTATATTGCTCTTTCCAGTTATGGCTTGAATCTTGATTTACAGTTTAGAGGGAAGTATGAATTAACATTTGGAACTGCATTGTTTCTTTTGTGATGTGACTGAATTTATCCCATGTCTGCAAACAATAAATTAATTAAGTCACCAAAGTCCCTTAGGGTGAAAGAGGACAAGACTTAACAAATTTTGAAGCATTGCAGAATAACAAAAGAATTTTAAGGCATTGTTCACCAGCTACGAGGAGGGCCTTTTAGTGTATTCAGCTTTGAGGGGCTCTAACAATAATGGTGCTATTCCAGTCCTGGGTCTCTGTGGCAGGGATACCAAAGCCAACAGGCACTAATGACCTGTGCCATCTGGCTTGTCAGCAACTAGTTTTAGTGAAGTAATTAAGAAATGTAGTTATTATTTATGTATTTGGCTCTATTATTAATTCTGATATATTTCCCCAATGTTTCTACTGGTTAGTCAAGATCAAGATCCTGCCTGTGTGTCATTGAGTGTGCTTTTCTTGAGTGTGTCATTTCTGTGAAGGTTTTAACTTAAGACAATTTTGCAATACATTTGAATGAAAATTCTTTTATAAGAAGCAAACGGAGGCCTTTGCTGTAATTTGGTGAGCTATTTAAAAATGCGCTGCTTAAAATGTTTTATAAAGTCCCACTGTTGCTAGGTAAATGTTTGGATTTGAAATTGGAAATATTTGGAAGCATGAATAGTGTGCAATGATAGAATGACATTTATAATTTCTTGCTTCTCAATTGTACTCCAAAGTTTGTGTGATTAGGATTGATGGTTGTCTCCTTCTAATATCTAAATACAGTCTAAGAATGCATCCTTGTCCTGAAAATTATTCTCATTCTCAGCAATTTTGGAGCTTGAACATATCTAATCAGAAGGTAGGACCTGGGGAAGTCAGGCGGTTTTTCTCAGCATCATTTCATTCTTTAGAGATAGATCCGAAGATGGTCTTTGACTCCTCCTCAATTTCCTGGTTGAGTTCTTCTTTACTAATCTGCATTTAAATTTGGGGTCCCTCAGGGGTCTGGATCTTTATTTCATGTGTGGACATATAGAGATACAGGGATGGTAAGCTAATTGGCCAAGGTCACACAGCTAGTAAGTGGCAGAAATGGGATTTACATTGAGACTCAGTGAAGCACTGGAGCCTTTGCCAACATGATTTCCCAAACACAGGCTTTGACCTTCTTGAAAGATTCTGATTCAGCAAATCTGAGTGGGGCTGGGGAATCTATTTTTTAAAGAAGTAGTCAAAATGAGGTAATTTTCCTCATCAGGAATGTTTGGGAAACTTGCCCCAGAGAATAAACATGCAACATTCATCCTAGAAATAGCAAAATTGAACAATGATTTTGGTTTTGCTCAGAAACAAGAATATATGTATGCAAACTTGAAATTGTATATTTTCTATTCTGAATTCCAGATTCTTTCATAGTTCTCTTCCTGATGAATAAGTTGGGAAAAATTCTTTATAACTCTTTGGGAAAGTAACCTGAGACTAATAAAAATGGCCTAATAGAAATTAGAGAGGTTTGAAAAATTGGCCATGGGCTACTCTGTAAGAAATCATTGAAAAATGGACCAGGCAAGTTATGAGGATAGACATTTTCTCCTTTGTTTAGAAGCTTCTGTGACCTGCTGAGCTAAGCCAAGAACAGGAAATATGAAAGTCTGTGTTTTTTTCCCAGACTCTCTTTGGCCCCTGGATGTACAGGAAGTGGTAAAAGCTGTATGGTGGCTCCTTAGGCATTGAAAGGCCTTGGGCAAATCAGTCAGAGCCCGAGTGTCCACATCAGCAAGCCAGGGTAATCATATTAGCTAAACTTATTTGAATACCATCTGGATTTACTTACTGGCAAGTGTGAAGTGTTTTCAGAATACCAAATATTATATAGGGCATCCAAGCAACTTCAATTTCAGTGGCCTCATCCCTTCCCTTCCTGCACTTCAGTGTACTGCTCAACGCACTGGGATATAGTAAAACCAGTATCTCTGGTCTCCCAGCCCCACATCTAATTTCATTCTTATGTGCTGCTCATACTGGCTGCTATAGACTAAATGTTTGCATCCCTCTCCCCCTCCAAACTCATATGTTAAATCCTAACTCCCAATGTGATAATATGAGGAAGTGAGGTCTTTGGGATGTGATTAGATCATGAGGACAGAGTCCTTATAAATGGGATTAGTGCCCTTATATAAAATTAGCATCCTAGAGACCTCCCTTGTCCCTTACACTATGTGATGATACAGTCATAAGACAGCCATCCATCATCCATGAACCAGGAAGTAGGCCCTCATCAGACATCAGATCTGATGGCGCCTTGATCTTGGACTTCCCAGCCTTCAGTACTGTGAGAAATAAATTTTTATTATATATGAGCCACCCATACCCACTTATAGTGCTTTGTTATAGCAGCTCAAATGGATTAAGATGCTGACCAAGACCTGCCTGGAGGCTCATACTCTCTATTAGTCTTTAGCAAAAATTTTGGCAAGGCTGAAAGAATTTTTTGGTTTCATCCTTATTGGTATCAGAATAAAAACACAGGAATATTATAAAAATATAAAAACTTATAATTGTTATTGAAAGTTTTTAACTTTTCCATCCCATTATTTTGGAAACATCCCCCTCCCCCTGTGTCCAGGCCTCTGAGACCATGCTCATTGGCACACCTGAGGAACACATGTGCCTCTCCTGTTTTAATTTTGTGGGCATTGCAAATCACATAACTAATCTTAGCCCCCTCTTTGCATTGGCTGCTAGAAAACTCAGGGCTACATATGTAGCTTATCCTTAGTAAATACATGGGAGATTGGTACACATTGGGTTTACATGATTCAATCTTAGCTTCATCTTGTATTTCCTATTTTGCTTTTCCTTTTCTTCTGGTTTTCTCATCCAATTAATATTAATATTATGCTTTAATGTGTCTTCAAGTTGCTCTAAACTGTTTCTGGAATAAAAAGCATGGATGAAGAAGAATTTGTTTTAAAATTTCTTGGCAAATCTTTATATTCATCCTCCAGAACTCCGGACTCCTACAAGTATTTAAAGACTTTCTCTAATATTCTTACCATGTATATTTTTTCACTTTATACCACAGAAACCCTTATCTCTCTAGTCTTGCTGAATATGTAGCATATCTGGGAAAAGCAACTTTGTGCGTCTGTACTAATTTTTTTCAGGTTTTGTCTTTTTGGGACATCTAAAACCTTTTACATGGACTTTCTCATGTTAATAGACTCAGTTCCACTTGACTTTTATTGCCTGGTAGTACTTCTTCAAAGCAGAAGAGCAAAGGTAAAGAAACAGTAGATTTAGAAAAGAAAAGAAAAAAGCCAGTGAATACAGGTTGAGAAAAGTTCTACTTTACAAAGCCCCTCCATCTTACGGCCTCATTCTCCGAACCTATTCAGTGCTTGGAAAAATTCATAACCTGGCAAAATAAGAGCATTCATACTTCTCTAGGCTGTAAGCCAAATCAAACCATTCTTTTTAATTACAGGTGAATAATAACACCCTTACATTTCTTACAAATAACGTCAGCCTCCTTTTGCTTTCTGACTGATGGAAGGTGATGAATGAAGACCTTTTAATTCAGCACAGCTGGATGTCTTTTGTTGCACTTCCTCTCAAACTGTTGCTGTGCAGATCTGGCCTATTTTGTCAGATGTGCTGAAAACAACCTGCCTGACTAGAGGTGGAAACAGCCTTCAAACAGAAGACATTTGCGTGATTGAATACCCTGTCGGGACAGCAGCTGCGGCAGTCGATGTACGAGGTGGAAGATAGGCCATTTGTTTGAGTGCATGTGTGTGTGTTTGCAAGTGTGTTTTGATTTGATTGTTCTCCCAGGGTGAAAGGAGGCCTCTCTGGACAACCTTTGAGGTTAGTATGAAAGTGACTTTAGACTGCTGCCAATTTTGAGGCTACCCTGTAAAATAGAGGTTCTACTGCGTGGACCCAGAGTCTTTGTTCTGGGTTTCAGAATGCCGGGTAAGTCAGGCCTTCCTTAAGCAAATCAGAAGGTCTGTGAGTTGCAGGCCATGGAGACAGCTGGATGGGGAGCTGACTTGCTGAAGGTTACAGCTAACCCAATCTCTCCCAAGAATGAATTCATTGCACTTCCCTGGGAAGATGGTGAAAGAGTGTTGCAGCCACACTTCACCATTTCCCTTGCTCACTGTAGGCTTAATGGAAATGAGTGATCTGTGACAGAGTGCAGCTGGACCTTATCTCTGTAGTGCTGATCTGCCTCCAGGGACGTGAATGTAGTCACCTGGAGTGGAGAGCTTAGCACAGACGCCAATTTACTGGAGATATATTCTTCATCCACAGAAGCCAAGTCACAGAGCCAACAAATCAGTTTCCCAAGATAGAACAAAACTCTGGGCTAGTTCAATTCTTTATTTGTGCAAGACTAGGTGCAAAGTGTTTCTCAATCACCTTATGAGATAGGTATTATCTACATTTATAAATCAAAAAATTACAATAATAAAATGAGGCTTGGAGGAGTGCTGGAAGGACAGTATTACAAATTAAGGGAGTGATGGGTCCAGAGATTCACACCCACGTACAGCTTGAAATCCTGTGTTCTTTGCCAAAGTTGGCTTTATTATTATTTTAACAATGTATTTAATAAAGCTTAAAGATAGTCTTTGAAAAGGTAAACTATGCATTGTACTTTAAGAAATGCATGATAATTTTGTGTGAAAGGGTTTAAATTATTAGAATTTATTTAATATGCAAACATAATTATGCTAGAGTAGCTTTTTTTAAACATCTTCTTCTACTCCTAAACGAAGATAACCCGGCACTGATTACTTGGATGGTATGGCATGTTAGGAGGAAAGAGGAATGAGAAAAACAGCTCAGAGGGGAGGCTGCCTTGTTTGGAACTCTGACTTCTTTCCAATTGCCTTTAAATCCTTCATGTGGAATCACACAACATGATTAATTCACTTAAACTCAGTGACTAATCATCAGCTAGTAAGTACTTCATATGAGCTTAAAGAGTTTAGATCTTTATATTTGAATATAAATTCTGTATTTGGAGGAACTTTGGATATGGTAAACAAATGCCCTTAATTAGCTGAAACTCTAAGTACATGGGGTAAGACCTGTGTGTTTAAACTTCACTACCTTGACACAATAGACATTTTGCAGAGGATAATTCTTTGTTTAGGGGGACTATCCTACACACTCTAAGATTTTAGCAGCATTCTTGGCCTGTATTCATTAGTTGTCAGCAGCAACCCACTCCTCTAATCAAAGATGTCTCTAGCAACCTCTAATCTAGAGATTGCTGTAAAAGATGAAAGACCATATAAAGGAAAAATTAAAACCTGATATGGTGAGGTTTATTTTATCTATATACACATGTATTTTTATATATATAAAATATTATGTATCTGTGCATGGGTACATCAAAAAAGCACAGAGAATATGGGGTAGTAAATAGAATTATATTGTTAAAAATTTTATATACATTTCATGTGAAATAGTACTCTACATATTTTGTAAGTACTTAAAGATGAGTAGTGTAATTCCAGAGCCATCAAGAAAATGCAAAGAGGTACACTGAAAAGTCAATGGAGAAATCAAAATGAAATTCTAAAAATAATTGATTAACTCAAAAGAAAGTAGGAAGGGAGAAACAAATAAGCAGTAGCAAGCAAAATAGCAGGCCTAAATCCAATGGTTTCCTACATCAATGGTTTCAATAAATGTAAATGTACTAAGTTTTCCAATTAAAAGGCAAATGGTGTCAATTTGTATAAAACATCACGACCGAACTATACATGCTGTATCCACAAAATTCTAACTAAAAAAAGCACTAGTAGCTTAAAAGTAAAAAGAGTACAAAACTCTATACCATGTAAATACTATTCGTAATAAAGCTGAATGCCTATATAATATTAGTCACAAGAGTGAATGCATCATGAAGACTTCACTTACATGTTATGTCCCTTATTTAGAATTTTGAGATACATGAAATAACAACTGATAGATAGGAAGATATAGAAAAATCCATAATCATATTTTGAGATTTTTAACATGTCTCCCTATAATTGATAGTACAATGAAAAATAATTTCTGTGAAAAAAGTACAAATATAAATAATGCTATCAGATACCTTTACCCTACAGACACTTGTAGAGAACTCAACACAAGCACAGTATACATATCCTTTTAAAGTACCCATGAACTATAAACCAGAACAGATCACACTGGGTCATCAAATAAGTCTCAGTGAATTTCAAAGGATAGTATTAGTAATTACATTCTGTGACCATATGAAATTAAGTTATACATCAATAACATATGTAGAAAAGTTTCGATATTTGAAAATTAACAAATCAACTGAATAACACATAGATCAATGAAGAAATCACTAATAAATTAGAAAAGATTTTGAACTGAAAGCTGATAAAAATACAACATATCAAAATTTGTGGCATGCAGCTAATACAGTACTTAGAGAAGGAAATTTAAAGCTTTAAATTCTTTTATCAGAAGCAGAGAAAGGCTTAAGATTAATGACCTAAGTTTCTACCATAAAAAGTCATTACGCTTACATTAAGATTATCATAACATTATTTTAAGAAATTTGAAAAAAGTAAGAAAAATTAAACCCAGTAGATGAAAGTAATAATATTAAGAGCAGAAATCAAAGAAATAGAAAACAGACATGATTGAAAATTTTTGCAAAATCAGGAGGTGAATTTTGAAAAGTTTAATAAAATTTATAAGCCCTGGCAAGACTGATGAAGACAAAAAGAAAAATCACAAGTCTAATATCAGTTTGAAAGATTGGTTATTACTCCATATCTTACAAAGATTAAAAGGATTTAAAAGAGATATTATGAACAACCTTATGTGTATGAATCTGACATCATAGATGAAATTGAAACACAGAATTTACTAAATCTGACACTAGGTAAAACAGAAAATCTAAATGTCTTATATTTATCAGAAATGTTGAATTTCTATCAGAAACCTCCACACAAAGAAAACTTTAGTCCCAAATGGTTTTCATGGTAAATTCTGTCAAATCGAATGAAGATGTAATACCAAGTTTATGAAATTTTTTTGAAAAACATAGAAGAACGAAGGACACTTCCCTCCTCATTTCATGAAGGTAGCATAACTATGATACCTGACAAAGACATTATAAGAAAAGAAAATTATAGATCAATATATTTTCCTAAAAATTCTTAACAAAATATTAGCACTTAAAACTCCACAATAAAAGCATAATACAAAATGACCAAGCAAGATAAATATTAACTATCTAGCCTTATATTACTTTATAGAATCAGCTTAAATTATTGTTTAGTGTTTTACTGTTTCAAATTACCATTGTCAGGTGCCTGGTGCATACTTATTTGTCATTTTTCATGGTGTTACTTCTTTCTCTTTTTATTCCTTTTGATTAATTGGTAGAGCATTTGCTTTTAATATGAGATAAAATTCAGGAAAAAATGTATACAAGCTTCAATTTTGTTAAAACTCACTCCAGAAAAATGCGTAATCTTCCACTATGTAGACTGTCTACTTTACTCAATAGAAAAATTCCAGTAAGAAAACTGGCAAAACTTTCAGACACCAGAGTGTATTTAGGCATATTTAAGAAAAAAATATGAAGACAACTTCCTACTATTCATCCCTCACATTCCTAAAATGCTGTTTAGATGATAAAATGAATGCTCCTATTTTGTCCTTGAAACTTCCTCTTGAGACAGGCATTATTTTCATCCACACAATATGACCAAAGAAAGTAAGGTTCAGAAGAGGGAACAAGAGGATCACAGAGCGTTACAAAGAAAGCAAATGACGTTTGCCGAGAATCTATTGTATATTCAGAACTGCACTAATCCCTGTGCACACAGATATCAACATGCCAGAGAATCACACTGGATCTTCGTTCTCTTTCTTACTTATTGACTCTAAGATCATACATTGAGTTTTCCCCTAAGATGACCATTATTTTATTTCATTAGTCAGAATAAACCCCCAGATTCATAGTAACTATCAACAAAAAAAGAAAAAAATGTTGTCAGATTCAAAGGAGAAAATAAAGTTAGTAAAAAATAGTTGTGGACCATGTATAAACTTATAACTCAAATAAATGCAATCTAAATAATACCAAGAATAGTCTTTGAAACTTAGTAGATAGTCCATAAACATTGGTTAAATTAACAAATGAGTAGAACAACAGTGAGAAAACTTTTTTGCCTTTCAAATAGGCAGAAATATGGACAGAAAGATAATGTAAAGACAGATAGATAAATAGAAAGAAAGAAAGATAGATGCATAAAGGCAATATGACCCAGTAGTACTTAGGATATGTAGAAACCAGAAATCCTATTGGTTGCTTTGGCATTGTAAATTTAAGCAGTCTTTTTAGAATGAATACAAAGAGTGGTAATGATGTTATATGTTTTAAACAAATAGGTTTATTATGGGTAATATATCCAAAAGTAACTATCCAAAATAGGGGGTAAATATATGTTCATAAGAAAGTGTTCAAATAGCATAACTTATAATAGATAACAACTGTAAACCAAGTACATATTCGGTAATAGGAAAAGGGTATATAATTTATGTTGCATCCATTCAATTAAATATTATGCCACCTTAAAATCAGTTATTATGAGAAATATGATTATTAAAAATCATGATTTATTAAACATCCTTACGAAGGTGTTCTTGGCTCTTAGATACAAAGGGTTAAGTTAATCATCTTCAGTTTATGGCACTTACTTGTTCATCATTGGTTTTCTCGCTTTACTTAGTCATTTGTTCTTTCTATTCCTGTATTTCACTCCCATTTTCATAGGGTCCTCACAATATGCAAATAATCCTTTTTATGTAATGTATATTTTTATTTCTATGTATTTATATTAAATGGGTGCTGCTTTTTGCCTATGTTAACTTATGTAAATGTATTCTTATATTTTATCTACATAAATGGCACTATATCAAATATCTCAATCTGTTTCTATTTCATTACACATAGTTGATATGTTTATCCATATGCTATGTATACATCTAATTCATTGCTTCTATTTGCTAGATGAAATTTATGTAGTGAATAACTTGAAAGAGCAGGATATGAATATATATTATAACACACTATATATTATAATATATATCCCATGATTACAATTATATAATAACTCTCTTTAATATGGTAATAGAAAAAAATTGGAAATAAATTCGCCCGATTTTTTTTCACAGTTGACTTGGTATTGAATGACTTTCTGACTACTGTTACAATGAAAACATCAATAGCAACATTAAGAACATCTGATACTTTCCTTTTAGCATAGTGATAGTTTTGGCAGATATTTCAGTATTTAAGTTCCTCAATTATCTTGTCTCTGTGAAAATTCTGAGAGATAATTCTAACTATTCATAGTTATCAATCTGGTTGGACAAGGTGTATACACTTTAATGATGATTTCATTTTTTAAAAATCATCACTTAAATGTTTTTTATTAAGTGTATTTCTAAACAAGTATATATTTTCTAGGACATAGAGTATTTTTTCCTACTCTTTCAAACCAATTTGTTTCTTTTGGAAAATAAACAGTCTTTCAGAGAAATATTCTAGGTTCTAAATATTTCAGAGAAATATGATCTGTTTCATAATACCAAGTTCATTGTATTTTATAGTTTGCATTAAAATATATATTTTTGTTTCTTATCAATATGCTTTACATTGGCATATCAACAAAAACACACATTTCTGGTATTATTTCAGGTTATTTTCTTTTGAAAATTATTATACTTTCCCCACTCTTTCTCTTCACTTTATTTCATTTCTGTAATTTAACTCTCTTCTCTTTAATTTTAAAGCTTTGGTTCAGGTTGGCTGGATAGTCCTCAGCCAAACCTGACCTTTATAGGTCTTATGAGATGGTTCTTATTCCTGGCTAGGAAAGCATTTTGAACAGTGGTTGTTGCGAAAGAATTGGAAAACTATCAAATCAAATTGAACGCTCTAGTTTTACAGAAAAGGAAACCATGCAAAAATTTAAAAAACCAATCAATGGCTCAAAAGAATATCAGAGGCTAAACCTAACTTTTATTTTTCTTAGTATTTCTACCAGTCATCTTCTAACTCATCTTCAACAGTTTGTTAGTAAGTTTTTGTTAAGATTGTTATTTTTAAAAATAAGCTAATTAAGAAGCTTGGGGTAGAAATTCCCCTTCTGAATTTTAGTCCAATTAATTGCTATATCATGTATGCCTGGTAAAATATATCTTTTGACAATAGTCTCATTTTTTTTCTGATTGAATTTTCATTTATGCAAAAAGATACTATGAAATAACATGTATCTACGGCTTACCTATTTCTCCAAGAATCCTACATATTCAAATTAGGGTGAATGATTTATCCATGTGACAAGATGCACTGTGAAACAATATTACCAAGCACTGTGTTAAGCACTTGTGGCTCCTGCTTTGGGGATCTGAGAAACTTCTTTTGTGCCTAGGAAGGTACAGTGACAAATACCTGATCATATAATCAGAAAACGCTTGTAGGCATTTCCACTAACTTTCTTCAGGATTTTAGGCAGAAGTGGTGAAGACTCTTATTAGTCACTATAATAACGATGGCACTGGTAGGAATATTTTCCTCTATGAAAATAATAATTGCATTCACTATTTTTAACCTGCATTGGCCAAAATAATTTCTGCTTAAAACCACAATGATGAAGCTAGGAAGTATGACATTTTCAATTTCCTCACAAAAAAATCGGTTTAAAATCTTGTTTTGAATTTGATATGAATTATTATGATGAAATTCTTATTGGTTTTAATTTACTTGGCTTATGATTTTAATTACATATTCGTTTTTATAACAGCTTGCAACTGTTTAGTATTTTCTCAGGACAATAAGCAAGGATATGTGTATTCCTTAGTAACCTTTGTTCTGAATTCTTTGTTTGTTATTCTTAAAAAACTTCTCGAAAATCTTAATGGTAAAGAAGTTCCAGAACAACGAACTCCTGCCTTGGTCAAAACATGAGAACCTGATTTTAGCACTCTGGAAGAATGCTGAAGGATGAGACCAGCAAAAATAGGGCAGCCAGTGCTTCAACAAGCTCCTTTCTGCACAAACAACAGCTGGCTGTGCCTGCTGCCACTGGTGGGGGAGGGTGAGGATGGAAAAAACTTTTTAATTTTTTTACCCTTGGAAAGTTTTCAGTGAAATCATGATGTCACCAGGATATGTTTTGTCTGTGACTATAATTTGCATAAGTTCCTTTCCCATGGAACTATGTAAGATACAAAAGAATGTTTTATGGTAGATCTTGCCTCTATGATGCCAATACTCTTGAGAGTCCATGAAGGAGACATCATGTACAAAGAATTTCTTTTGTAAATTCTCTCAAAGTGGGAACTAATGGAAGGAAAGAAAAAGGGTATACAAATATTACAACTTTCACATTGTACTCATAGAATAACAATGAAATTATTTTGCATTCCTGATCATTGACTAATATTTTAACTTTGCACTACATATTTTTAAGAGGATTCACATTATCTTTGTACTTACGGTTTGAGATGTGTACTCATTTTATTATTATCCATGTTTTAATAACCTCTTACATTTTGTCAAATTCCTGTCTTTGAAAGATTTTAAATCATCAATCAAAATATATTTGGGACACATTTTTGGAGATTTGTTGCAATATCAAATTATGAAATGTCTTGCTGTAGAGAAAGCAGAGGTATTGAGTATCCAATAAAATGTCAGGAAATCAAGGGCCATTGAGTGTTTAGCATTCCACCCAGGGATTTTAATTCCAAGATCACTATTTGAACCTTGTGAACACGGTTCAAGTTAACTCATCAGTCCCCATATAAATCAAAGGATATAAACAAAATAATGGGGAGGGGGTGAAGTGGCTTAAAGTATCAATGTGCCAGATACACCCATCACTAACTCCCTCAATACTTTTGCAAATGTAAGGTTGAAAATAATTCTTTTTACATTTACTGATGATTTTAATTTCTGTTAATGTAGCTCATTAGGTTATCTGAATCATTAGGTTTCATTGTAATTATTTCCTCTTCAATTCACCATTACTTTTTTTTTAAAGCATGTTGTTTTGTGTGTGCACGCGCGTGCATGGGCTGCCATTAACTTCTCTTCTGTGTTTTTGTTATTATTTTATTGGCAACTTGTGCTCTCTTTCCTCTAATAGTTCCGTTTCACTGTGAGACACCTATTCTGTGTCGTGTGCTTGTTCTTCCTTTCTCTGGGTACTTTGTCCCCTTAGGTTCATTACAACTCTGCTTTGCGTATTCACTGGGCTTAGTGCTAGAACCACAAGTGGCAGCCATTTTTTGGATAGTGACAGATGTAGCAGTCCCTTCTATTCCGGCAGGTGATGTATTGGTCAGGAAGTAGTCAGTAGCCTGTTGAAGTCACTGTGTTCCTTGCTCACCACAGCTGCAAGTGTGGCACTCTCCCTGCCTCAACCAACCTGTGCAGACTCCTAGTGAGAGAATGTGTGGGGCCAGAGATAAGGGCAAATTCTTTAAGAGACTCTCATGAGGGACAGCACCCCTCTTCTCTTCTCATGGAACCATAGTTCTCAAAGTATCTCTTTCCAGGAGTTTAGAAAAATTTCATTTTGTTTTATTATTTATTTTTTTTATTAAGTCCTTCCTTTCCTTAATTTTTTTTTCTTTTTTCTTTTCCCTCTTTCAGGAACTCTTAACTGTTAGGTTTTGGATCTTCGGAGTTAAATTCTCTTATGTTTGCTTTTCAGTCTTGTCTTCTTGTTCTTTATTGTAGAAGAGGTTCTCAAACATTACCTTCTAGCCCTTGTATTTATGTTTACATTTTGGAAACTGTAGTTTTAATTTCTATCAGTTCCTTTTTGTACAGCAACCTACTCTTGCTTTATGACTCAATAATCAAAATAAGTAAAATATATTACAATAACAGTATTAAAATATATAAAATCAGGAACTGAGATGGTTTGGGAGGTAAGAGACAGCTTCCTTGAGAAAATGAGCTTTGAGCAGAAATCTAAATGATGCTAAGGAATTACTTGTAATGATGAGGAATTACCTAGTTAAGAGGAGGTGGGAGGCGGAGCAGTCCAGAAATAGGATTACAGTTGGAGGTTTTTGCCTGTTCAAGGCTTCTTTAATAGGCTACACAGTTACAGTTACGATTTCTTCTTTGCATACAGCTTTGGGGCAACCCATAGGTTTGCTATGTAGCACCCTCACCTTAATGTCTAAATATTCTTTAATGACAGTTTTATAAACCTCATTGGCACAAAAGCTAGTCAGGGACTATTTTCAAGTCTATATGTGTATATGTGTTGACTTTTTGTTGTTAATATTTTATGCATAACTCCTTTGTTTTCTTCTATATTATTTGAAAATGCATTATATATATTTTCAGAATTTTAGAATTAATTAAGTTCTCCTATAACAAAATAACATTTGTAAATGTACTACAGGGCCTCTGTAAATAATTTACTCAGTTTGGAATGTACTAAGTCCTATGTATATCTATTATTAAGCAACCTTATTCAGATTATATACAGATCTATATTTCATTTATTTTGGACCTACTTAAATCATAAAGATTTAAATGTATGGTAAAGTTTCCACTATGATATTAGTAGATTTATTTGTATTCTAACAGGTTTGACTTTGTATATCTTCATAAATTATTATTATGCCATGAAAGTTTTATAGATGTTATCTCTTCTTATCAGTATTAGATAACCTTCTTTTTCCTTTTTAATGTGTTTTTACCTTGAAATCTCTTTGGTCTGAATTGATAGTATAACCTTTGCCTTTGCCAAATAAATCTTTCTATAGTTTGTATTTTTAACTACTCTCTAACTTTTGAAAATTCTGTGCTGTAAAAAACTTAGATTAGACTTCCAAATAACATAAGAAATATTACTATTTCAAATCCAGATCAATACGTTAAATAATTAAATTTGAACTTACATATTTCCTTTTTTAGGAACACTTTTTAAAACTGTTCCTTTAGTTTTGTACTTGGATTTACAATTATTTAGATTTACCTATATGGTTAACTGTTTTCAATTAAATTATGTCATCCATAGGCTTCAGTTCTTAATTTGTATTCATCTCTAGGTCCTCATATTTTAAAAGACCACCTGTGCAATATATTTTATGGTTAGGTAGTCACTGCTGCAGCCATTTGTTTTCCAGTATTGTGTATTTTATAGAACATGTTTTAGACAGGCTGATATTTTTCCTCTATGGTCAATTCACTAGTTCTGCCTGGATATTTTTAATACTTCTATGTGTAGTAATACAAAAATGTGACAGTATTTCTAGGTGTAAATATTTTCTCTGGAGTCCAAAGCAAGCTCTTTCAATACACATGCATAAAAGAATATGTAGACATTAAGAACATATTCCTTTCTGTCACACGGTCCTAGGAACCATTTGGCGTGTCCTTACTTAACCATTCTGACTCTGATTCCCAGTCTTTGAATGGAACTAATACAAACTAACTCAGAGGATCATTTTAAGAATTAAATGAGATAATTCAGCTAAAGTGTCAAGCAGGGTACCTGGTACATAGTAAGAACACATATTGAAAACATTTTTTCAGTTCAGATAAACTTTCCTTAATTATTTTTTATTCCTTCTGTTCATAACATGCTCATTTCTCCACTTGACGATAGCTATAATTTTTAGTTTCGCTCCATTCTTCTGTCCTTTAAGTTTATCTTCTATCCCAACTTCTTCTATCTCATCTTTTGCTAACATCCTGGCTATCTTGCAAATTTGCCTTCAAATTCAACAATTTCATTAGCAGTTGTGTTAATTTAACTCCTCACTGCCTTCCTCATGGATTGTAATTCTGCTCTTTCATTTTTATTTTCTGAGCTCTTCCTTATTTAATCGATATTCCTATTAAACTCACCCTGTCAGTTTTCACTAAAGGTGACTGTTCTTGTTTCATAGAAATTGCTGGCTTGAATTCTTTGGAAAATTCATTTCTTAGAATATTTTCCATATGCTGTGGTAAATAATTATAAGTCCATTCTTCTTCCATATTTCAAGATGATTTTCCTTTTCTTTCAGTTATACTTGTGGATTATTGCTGAGCATATTCTTCCTTACTCGTTTCAAACATGGCAAAATCAAGCTACACTTGATGTTTGCCAAGGGCAATAGATTGCACCTACTCTGCGTCCATTTGGGAAATAGTTTCGTTTTCTTCAGAGGTGTAGAACTAGCTCAACCTTTCCTTCCAGAAGGGATTATTCCTGAGGAATAACTCCCATGCTTCCTCCCTGCCCCCCGCTGCTGCCAAAAAACACTCTTCTTCTGTACTATGACAATAAAACAGGTTAAAAATGGGAGGTGGGGTAGGGGAACGGACAGTCTAGTATCAAGTAATTTTAGTAAACACTGTGGCAATCTGACTTGAATAAGTGTCTTTACCTCAAACATCTTAGAGTTGACATATGCTAATGTATATTGTGAGTTCAGAACTTTTTTTTCTTGCAGAACACCTAATAATAACTTGGGGAAAAGTAATGCTCTATGGAAGAAAGTTTGAGAAAGAAATCTAGAGCATGCTTGTGCTCTTGAGGTGGAATATGCCTCCCTTACCCACTGCCCGGCCTGGTTCTCTGATACTCTGAATTGATGAATACCTGAGAAATTACATTATGTCAAATACTCTGTTAGCAAAGCTGTTTCTGTGTCTGCTTGCCTGAAGTGTTTTATTTGTGCGTCTAAACTGGTCTGAAGGTATCATTCCTGTCAGAGTCCACCATGAGAACCTGATGTCTGTGCCAAGGGAGCTGTGTTTTCACTGTGCTGCATCTCACCCCGTTTGCTGCTGTTGCTGGGCAGAGCCATGAGGGCACGAAGCTCCCTGTTCTTTGCTGGAGCCAACAGCGCATTGAAACCATGCTATGTTCCATGCAGAGGTGGGATAATCTCTCCCTTTCTCCATAATTGGAAATCTTCATACATATTCCACTAAAGGCACCACTTAATCTCCAAATGTCTCACAAGGATTTCAGAGAAAGCATTATTTATGTTTTTTTAATCTGTTTTTTACACACATAGCCTACCATTTAGCTAAAATTTAGATGTAAATTCACGGAAGAGCCAGGATGTAGTCTGAATTGGTCTCCTCTGACAAGCCAGAGATCGGTCTGATTCACTCATCACTTAGGAGGAATTCTTTCTGGAAAGATTCCTTGGTTGTGCGTGCAAACACATTCCTAGTGCCTTTGCCTCGGCAAATGTCCAGACAAGCGCATCTTCTTGATTGGGCCGGTGGGTGGGGGAGCCCTCCCTGCACCTGCTCCTCTACAGCCTATACTTCCTTTCTCCCACAAGCATTTTATCGAGGCTTTGCTCATGTGGAAGACACTGAACATAAGTTTTCACAGATTCGCACTACAACTGTAGAAGCTTGTATATGGACAGAGAAGAGCAGTCAAAGAGAAGTGACTAATGTCATATAATCAGTAGCAACCGCTTGGGGATTGGAATTTAAGTTTTTTAATGCTAGTTCTCACTTAAAAAAATTTTGTTGACTAATAGTCTAATTATTAGACTATTCAAATAATACCCAAACCTTACCCAGATATGACTCTGCAAACTAGAATATTATAACAAAAATGATAATATTTTCTAGACCTAATGAGTATGGTCAACATGCTCAGGGTTTAGACTGTGTAAATTAAATTGACCATGAGAGAAATTCAAGATGGATGACTAAGCCACAATGACTTATTTCTAAAAAGTTACTAAAAATATTAAAAATAAAATTCTAGTGACAAACAACTTTTACACTAATGCAGGGAGGTCTTTTAAAATTCAGCAAAAGTGAAAAGTTTTACGACCATGACACCACCATTTCTTAGCAGCTTGCTCACAGTAATGTATCTGATGAAGAATTAAGGGCGGGTATAGCTGCAGTCAGTGAAAGAATTGATTCTTCTACTCACTGTTACTTTTATGATAAGTGTTATTCAGACGCAGAATATTTTAAACAGTATTTCACTGGCCCATAATCCTTCTCTATTCAGCCTTGTTTTTAAGATACTTAAAAGGAAGTGACAGCACAAATCTCATTCCTGTCTTGTAGCTGGATATCCTTTTCATTCTTTTCTTTCTGTGCATAAAATTTCTTGGATAAATACAACTCAGAGGAAATAGGTGCATCAAAGGAGCCTAATTCTGCCAGTTTGGGGCTTTTTGCAAAGCTGGGTTGCTCTCTTTGAAAACAGAATGTCTGGAAGCAAGAAGCCTTAGGCCAGGCCACCTGCTGGGCAGGACACACACAGGGCACAGCCTGACGGTTTCCCATTGCCACTGGCAACCAGGAAAAGCATTTTCTATCCAACTGCCCTCCCTTTGTTACAGTAGTTTAAATGGTAGTAAAGCTCTGCTTTCAGGAATGGTCAAGGCTTTGAAAATTACGAAGAATTGAGATGAAGCGCTGCTTTATACACATTCATTATTTTAATTAAACACAAATTCAAGTCTCTGGAAACTACGTTTTTATGCCATAGATCATCTGTATCCTGGTAAGTGTCAAAACATTTATCCAAGGTAAAGAGTAATTACAAGACAGAGAGTCTAAACCCCAAAATAAGGAGCCCATTTTTCAAGAGGTTTACCTTACCAACCAGTTTTTCCTTATTAATTCTAAATGTTTTTAAAATTGTGGTAGGCATTTTAGTTTGCTAGGGCTGCCATAACAAAATACCATAGAATGAGTGGCTTAAACAACAGAAATTTATTTTCACACAGTTCTGGAGACTGCAAGTCCAAGACAAAGGTGTTGGCAGGTTTGGTTTCTTTTAGGCCTTTCTCTTTGGCTTGCAGATGGCCACTATTTCACTGTGTCCTCACATGGCATTTGCTCTGTGCATGCGTGTCCCTGGTGTCTCTTCCTCTTTTTATAAGTACACCAGTCACACTGGATTAAGACCCCACCCTTATGACCTCATTTAACTTTAAATTACCTCTTAAATAACAGGAAAGGAGATTTTGCTGGGGCGCTATCTGACTCTGGCTTGACGTCTAAATTGCCCATGTGTCCTGTAAATTGAATTCTTGTGGAGTTGAAAAATCCAACTGTTTTTGTACCCCAAACTGAAGCAGTTATAAACAATGGCTATAAAACTGAGGAAATAAAAGTAGGCAGTAAGCAATCTACTGGAAGAGATGAAATTAATTGTGTTGCCTTCCCACTCAAAACCATTATTTCAGGAAGCCTCAAGTCAGAAGCCAGCTGGGAGAATGAGAAGACAGAGTCCATTAAGTAAATGACCAGAGACTTCATGCTTTAAATCTATTTCTAGAAAGGTCCTTGGCTGTGATTATTCAATCATGAAACTGACTTAAAGCAAATTCTTAAGAAACATACTGCATTTTAGAGAGGACTTTTGTGCCAGAAACCAACCAACCAACCAAACAAACCATTCAAAACAAAACCGAAAAACAAGCCTGGAGCTGGGTGGGGAGTATTTGCAAGAGGTGGGCTTCAAGAAGTGAAGACCCCCAGATTCACCCCCAGATTCACGCCGCACCTCAGATGTGGACAAGCCAGAGCCTTACTCAGGGCCAGAGCCAGGCATTTCAGGGACAATTGATAAAGGAAAGTGTATTGGTTTTCAACTACATAACAAAGTATTACCAATTTAGTGGCTTAAAGCAACACATATTTATTAGCACATAGCTTCTGTGGGTCAGGAGATGGTATGGCTTTGCTGGGTCCTTCAGTCTCACAAGGCCACAATCAAGGTATGGGCTGGGCTGCATTCTCATCCAGAGACTTAAAAAGAATCTACTTCTGAACTCCCTCACATTGTTGGCAGAATTAATTTCTCTGTGGCTGCAGGACTGACAGTTTTAGTTTATTGCTGGTGTCTGCCCTCAGCTCCCAGAGGCTGCTTACAGTTTCTTGACACGTGGGCTTCTTCAAAATGATCACTTACTTCGTGAAAGCATGTGATGGAGAGTCTGCTAACTGGGTGGAGCTTGTGCAATGTAATGTATTAATGATCACAGGAGTCACATCCCATCACATTTGCTATATCTGTTCTTTTGGCAAGAAGCAAGTTGCGGGTCCTTCTCGCATCCAAGAGAAGAGGATTATACAAGAGGATATATAAAGATTATATGACTACCAAGAGGCAGCAGTCATGGGGACTGCTTTACAGCCTGTCTGCCATAGAGAGCTTTTCCAGAGAATGTCACCAGCACTTCCGGATAAGCTAAGAAGTTTCCTTCACCATGAGAGAGTGGAGTCTTCCTTTTCTTGCCTACCAAAATTTGATAATTGCTGGGGGTCAGAGACTACTGTATGTTTTCCATTTACTTCTTTATTGAATTTAGGGAGTGTCTTTATTAAGATTATTTTCTTCTTTCTTCACTGTTTCGTATTGGGTATACTGAAGGCAGATTGCCTTGCATTTTAGTTTATAAATCATCCAACCACAAGAAGAACATTAGGACCAGAATTGGAGCCGGACACAGTAAATGAATAGAATTCAGAATTGCTTCTTGGCCATGGAGTGGCTATGTTCCATGAATGAATAAGAATGTCTATGTGGGTAGTCCAAGAGACAGCTTTATCAAAGAATATTAGTTTTATGTCATCAGATCCATTCTCATTGCCCTCTCCTCTCAATTTCTAGTTGGGCCCATTGAATTTGCCATGAAGACAATGAGTAGCCAGTACAAATTTTTAATCAATGTTGCTTGATATTCTATAACACACAGGGCTGTCCTGTGCAATAAAAGATTGTCCCATATCTCTTGTGACTTGTGAATGTCTCCCTTTACATTTGTGTATATGACAACCTGTTTAATATAATTATCTTAGCCTAATATCGAACCCTGGTTTAAAAATAATCACAAATATTTTTGCATGGTTTTAATAGACATTGTGTTACCCAGAAATTCAACTACCATGTAAATTGAGAGACGATTGTATTTTGTTTTGTTTGGAACTTTACCAACAATAAGTTATCATTTCAGAAAACCACATCACTGACATGAATACCCCTGTGTGTTTAAGTTGCCAGTACTTCTTCCATCTGTACTTCTGTCACTTTCATGGTATTCTAAGCATAGAAACAAACATTTGACTATTTCATCATGTCACGATCATCTTGAAATCCATAATATGGACCATTTCCCTTCACATTACAGATAACATTAAAATTATTTGTGAAGATAAATTATATTATCTAGAAAGTTGATTTGGGGATATAAAAGGCATTACAAAGTATTTGTTATAAAAAGGGAACATTAGGCATGGCAAGGGTGAAATATACTGATTTAAGTAAAAGGTCAAATTAAATGCTTGTGACGTTTAATGGGTAGAGGTTAGGCATGTTTTCTAAAAATGAGATTAGTCACACAAAATGAAAAATTGTCTCATATCTCTCACAATTTTAAAATGTCCTTCTCTTATATTCCTATAGGTGAAAATCCTGTTTCTAAATAGACAATAAAATTGACTGAATATTGGATGGATTTCAGGGTTGCTTCTTGAGCATGGAGTGGATATCTCCCTGACCATCTGGAAAAAAATCATCTTTTTTCTAAAGGCAGAGTTCCTGTCAAAATAACAAAAGTAGCCATGCATTTTTGGTGCACTCTTTGTAATCAGGCATTCTGCTTATGCACATTATCTCAAGTGATGCTTACCCCAACATTGTTAGTAAGTATGTAGGACTGAAATACTAATCAAAAGACTCAGGGGTAAGTACTGCTTACTAGCTAGTCACTTACTAGGTACCACTTGGGCAAGTCACTCATCTTGCTTTCTAATCCTTAATTTTCTTATTAATTAATAAAATATAGTAAAACAATAAATGTAACACACAGGGTTGATGTAACGATGAAATGAGACGTAAGTTTGAACATGGTATGGCTGGTGAGTTACTTTAGATGTTGTGCTCTTTTATTTGAAAGGTAGTGTATGACATACTTAGATGTAATATATCTATTACTGCCCAACAAATTCTTCTCAAATTGCTATTTGAAATCTCTGGATTTGAGAATGAATATTTAAAAATTTCACAAGGCTTCTAAAAATTAGAGAAAAACAATATTTAAGAAGAGTAAAAAATTATAAAAAGTAAGTAAATATCTTATTTCTTTAGTATTGAGATGTCATTACTAGTAAGAAACAAATCTGTTGATTAATACCTTTTGGGAAAAATAAAATATTAATAGTATACTTGTATTGAATAATATATTTATACATAATTTATGAGTCAGAGATGATCACACAATGGAAAAATTAGAAAACAATTTTAAACCAAGTGAGCGTGAAAATATAACATGTGGGAACTTATGGGAATAGCTAAAGCAGTGATTAGAGGGAAATATATAACTTTAAATGCTTCTATTAGAACACAGCAAGGCTTGAAACAAGTTTTCCCATCAAGAAATTGGAAAAGAAACAACAAATAATGCAAAGGAATGTGGATAGAAGATATCAATAGAATAAAAACAGAAATCAATAAAATAGAATATAGATATACAATAAGAAAATCAATAGTTAAGTGCTTTTTTTAAAAAGAGTAATAAAATTGGTAAACTCAAGCAAAAGTAACTAGAAAATAAGAGAAAAAATCCTCCAAACCTTATCAATAAAATGAATGAAATCAATGATATCATTCTAAGTCCTAAAGAAATTGAAAAGATAGTATGAAGATATTATGAGCAACTTCATGTTATTATCTGGCAACTTATGTAAAATTGACAAATCTTTGATAAATATTTGCTAAAACTGACCCAAGAAGAAATGAAATGTCTAAGGAGGTGTATATCTATTATATGAATTAAATTTTTAATTAAAAGCTTTCCCAGAAAGGAAACTCCAGGCACAAATGGCTTGACAGGTTAATTCTAGTGTATATTTACAGAAGAAATAATAGCAACCACTCTCAAACTTTTTGAGAGAAAACAAAAAGTAGGAGTGTTTACAGTTCATTTGATGAGGGCAATATATCCTTGATATCAAAACCTCACAAGGATATAGTATAAGAAGGGAAAAAGTGTATTTCAATATCCCTTATGTAAACAGATAAAAATGTAAATAAAGTAATAAATCAAGTTTAGTTATATATAAAAAAAACCAGTACATCAGGATGAAGTGGGTTTTATTCATTGATATGCTGGTAAATATTTAATAACTGGCTCTCCAAATTAAAAAAGGTATGCATATACATATATGCACAAGTATATTACAAATTGCTGATGTGAAGGATATTTACTACATGATTTACAAATTAGAATGAAATGTAGATTACTTTTCCTTGTAAACTCCATATAGCTAATTGAATCTTATGGATTTATTATATTAATTTATACTGAACTCATATTTGTAGACAACCTACGGCTGTAATTGATGAATAAATACAGTTTCAACAGGAATGTTGGCTGATGCTAATAAGTAAAATGAAAGGAACCAACAAAGATGTATAGTAGGACTTCATTCCTTCATCAATAAGTTATTTCTGTGGTCAATTGGTTAATGATTTTTAAATACTGGAAGATTATTTAATCTATTCACAATATAATGGCTACAGACATAACACACAAGTTTAAACTGTATTATTAAATATTAGCATTTTCTCCCTCACTTTCCTAAGTATAGACAATCAACAAAACAGTAAATCTAGCCTTGATTTATTTGTAGAATTTGCTTATTTTCACGGTGCAAATATTCCCAGCGTGAGAATTTTAGCTATCACTGTGACATCATTGACCCAGAATAGAGAGGAAATGCTCAGTAAGCTATTGTGTAGTATTTCCATCAGACAGATAAAATAGATGTGGAGAGCAGGTAATATGCTGAAGAGCAGAGGTAATAGTAAAATGTAATAAATAATTAGGAAGTGATGAGTTTTGAGTATTTAGTTCCTTTGTTTTTAATATAATCTCTCTAATTGTAAGCTTGTATAATTTAATACTCAGTAATGTCTGTATTTAAAAACTGGCTAGCAGAATTCTTGAAAATTTAGCACTCAGGTGTCATAGGTTGGTACAAGCTAAATCTGACAGGACATTTGTTTTATCCTAAAAATGTAAGATTGACATAACATTTTAAAATGAGCCATGTAATGCACCATATTAATAGGATAAAAAAGAAAAACATGTAGTCATCTTAATGAAAGGTTAAATAATTTAACACAATTCAATACTCATTCGTAATAGGAACTCTCAGCAATCCAACATTAAAAGGTAGTCTTATCAGTGTGATAAAGAGTATCTACAAAAACCCTACATCAAATGTCACAGTTAATTGTGAAAAATGGTGATGAGATACTTATACAGCATGGATAAGTTTGCGATAATGCTAACAGACCAGGCCAGTATGGCATAAGAGCAGAACAATGACTTGATGCCAGCCATACAAAACTTAAAAGTTATAACAACACTGTGGAAGTCTCAATCTTTATAACATTAAAATTTATGTGAAAAGCATGGACTTAGAAGTCCTAAGAGGCAGCTTTGGAGATTTAATTATAAAACAAGATGATGCTTTAGAACTAAAGGCTGAGATGTGAATCCGCTCAGCCTGTGTAGTCAAGTTCCTGCCTAACCAAGAATCATTGGCATTACAGATTCTGCTGTCTCAGCTAGTCTGACATGGTATTTCTTTTCTTTCAAGTCTGGTAGAATTACTACATTCTTAGGAAGGTACCTCTAGGAAATTATAAAAAGTGAAAGTTAATAAGAAAAATTAAAATACATAATGCACAATAATTTAAATCTATAACATTAATAAGTTTGTAACCTCTTACTATGTAATAATTTTTTGTGTGTTTTTTCTCCTACTATGGTATTTAAAACATTTAAGAGTAATAGATATACTAGATTTAAAGTTTTAATTAAATATTTTGAAAAATTTGATTAAGTTGCTTTGCAAATAATAGAGAAATTTAATTTGTAATAGCCATAAACTTTAATGAAGGACTGGGCAGTCTGTTTATTTGACTATCCATCTCTACCATGTGTTGTCAGCCTGGATAATAGAGACTGAGACATTCTGGACAGGATTATCTGAAGAAATTTGTGGGAAGAGAACACTGTAGTGGGGTGAAGTACACAGGCTTCCCATTCTGCCCTTCAAGTCAAGCGAATGTTGTAGCAGGAGAATTCTTTGGAGAGATTTGAGGAGATTGGCGTCTTCCTGACTACCTGATTGCTGAGTGGCAGATATGTGGGCTTTCTGTGGGCTGCTATGGAGCAGCCTTTGGGGTAGCTGACTCTCTTCCGGTGGAGTTTGGTGGGCTACAGAGACAGATACTGACCTCTACCTGGAAAGGTTTGTAGGTGGCAGCATGACAGCAGCAGCTTGCAATGGCACAGCGAGGAGAGAGGAAGCTGTGAGATTGGCCTGCAGTACCAAGTCTAGCAGGTCTAGGATGCACGGATTGTCCAGGGACCAAATGAGGACTGGCAGAAATGACACATTTTGAAAGATCTCATAACAAGGGGTTAGGAAGCCACAGGGAAGTAAGTGAGAGTTGCCAAAGTTTCATAAGAATGCATCCCCTGAGTTAGGGAATGGTGTAGTATCAAGGACCTCATCGGAAGGGAGCACGCTGACCAACCAGTTGGTTTTCATGGGAGAGAGCCAGTGACTGGAAGCTTGACGTGGCAGAGGGCATTAGAGAGTGAGAGGAAACTACAGTTCTCATTTGCAAGGTAAAAGACCACTGCCCCATCTTCTCCTTTCTTCTCCTTGGCTCATGGAGGATCCAAAGCTAGCCCAGAGAGGTAGAAAGCAGAGAAGTAGGGCTGGGGAATACACACACTATTCTGGTCATACTCTTGGCTATCTGGTGGGATCACTGCTCATATCTAAGCTGGGACCTGCAAGATAATGGATATTTTGATTTTTTATCAGCCCAGAATTCTTAATACATAAAAATGAGGCTCTGCCATTATTAGAAACTGGGTAAGCCAAGGAATTTACTGGAGATTATGTTCAGGAACATTAAAGGAAAATCTAAGCAAGTACATTTGAAGGCAGAAGTGAAACAAACCTGTTTGCAGGCACTTAATCTAGACCCTTAAGCAAAATATTTATGTTTTAAATTAGCATTTATTTTATTTTGAAATAGAGATATATTTGACATATAAATCAATAAAAGGTGTGAAGGGAACTAAATCCTCTGTAAACTCCCATTAAGGAGTTTCAAAATGTCTTCTCTGGCAATTCATTAGTCAAAGGAAAAATGACTTTTAAATTGTGGAAAATAAAACTTTCATGAATGAAGTTTTCCTGTTGATTTAATTATGTTAATGATTATAGCAATAAACATAGGAATTTTTAAATAGCAAACTTCTCATAAGTAGCTCTTCTATACGCTAAAGTAAGCTTTTTGGGGGAGCAAATCCATTCCTCCAGGCTGGAAAATCTGCTTTTAAAACACTTTATTGAAGCCTCTAATATAAATTTAACCAGGTAAGAATCTAGCTTCATATTTCTCAGAAAGTTTTGGGGAAATCACATGAGATCACACGATTTATCCATTAGAAATGCCCTGAACATAATATTGTCCCTCAGCGTGCTGCATTCCCCTCAAATCACACTGGAGTATTCATTGGAACTGTATTACACTTATGGGTTAATTTGAGTAGAAATGACACCTTTACAATATAGAGTCTTCTGATTCAGGGATATAATCTGGTGCATTCATTTAATCAGCAAAACCAGACTAACAATGTAAAATAAATGTCTGTATTATTTTACCCTTAGGTATAATATTTTCTTCTGGTTTTTGATAAATACTCATTGCAAGTTAAGAAAATTGATTTGCTGAGAGGTTTTTTTTTCATCGTAGCTTGCTAAGGGTCTGTTATGAGGAACAAGCAGTGCATTTTACTGTCATTTCAGCATCCATTGATAAGGTTTTCTCCATTAATCTGGCCATTCGTACACATTATTATCAATTGTTGCTCAGTGCATAAAGACTCATGAATGTCCTTATAGATGGATCGTGTCTTGTGACATTATAAAGGCCCGGATTGGTTGGTTGATTGATGCCTTGACTGTGACCACGGCAGGCTGCGGAGGCAGGCCTCTCCTCCTGGATACATGAATCCTCAAGTGGATTTCCTTCAGCTGTAGGCTGGAGGTGGGGATGTATGGACAGGTGAGCCCAACTTTGTATTGCACAAGCAAGAAACAAGATGACAGTACAATGATCCCTTCAACTGAGAATTAGGTGAGGGTTTATCCTGGAGATAAAACTATTTAGGAAATTGTACTTGTCTGGTGAACCTTCTTCCTTTTTATTTTATTTTAATCACTGAATTCATCATAGTAGCCTGCAGAATATTTCTGCTTTTCTCTCTGCCCTCCTGCTAAGAATATTCGTGGTGGCGTTCCCACTTTACTTTGAAATCTCTCTTTGCTTGAAGTAACACTGCAGCTGAGCATTTCACATGTGGTGATGTTGGTGGAGAAATCATCCCGTTATAGAGCCGACAGCCCCATAGCCTGCACCCATTTCCAGCCTCTGTTTGTTTGCACTTTGATTTTCTTTACAAGGACTTGAATAGAAAAAAAATTTTATGATGGTTTCTCTTTTGAAGCTTCTGTTGATCACAAGATCTTTATTCCAGTTGTTTTTTTGTTAATTCGATCCCATCTGCTTTATAGCCTCCATAAATTCCACTAATGGCTCCCTCCCTCTTTTCTAGCACTAATATTATTTTACTCTTATTTTTCTATTTTTATATGATATTAAGAGTGAAGTTAGGTAAACCTATGGGCTTTCATCTTGGACCCTTCATTGTTTTTATTTTTTTTACTTTCTTTGGCCCTCAAGTGCAGGGAAGTAAGCTGACTGTATACCTTATTTCAAGGTCAGCTATCATCATTCTCTGTGCAAGTCCCTTTTTATTTTTATATTTTGGGATTATTTGTATGTGAGTGCTATTTTCCCCTTCATGAAAATGTCCCCTCCAGTTTATGCTTCACTGCTGCCACCCACCAGAATTTTCTTTTTATTTCTTTTCTTTTTTTGTTGTTTGTTTATTTTCATGATCTATTAACCTCTCTCTCTCATTTCTGACTTTCTTAGGGCTGGATCTTGGTGAAGGGGCCAGGCTATTTTGTCATAAACAGAAGACGGGAAAAACAATTACATCAATATAAATAGCTCTGCAGCTTATTTTGATCCCGATGTTGCTATACTGTCGCTGTCCCAAGGATATATAGTTTATTAAAAAGTGTGTCTCCCAGACATGTTGAAGAGAATTTTATTTTTTATTAGTATGATAGTCATTTATTTGATATGTTCTGGAAAAGGATCCAGAAAACAAATTTTAATAACTATGATATAGTTTATGGAAGAAAAGATTCAAAGAAATTACAACTTGGTGGTTCTTACGGGAAAACAATGTCTGAACCTGAATGTCTTTTGAGCAGTTTCTGTCCTATAGAACATCCAGAATGGTTCACCATTCTGGATGTTCTATAGGACAGAAACTGCTCAAAAGACATTTGTGATTTTAGACGCTCTGTGCTTTCCAAAAAACGTGTAGAATAGATGCAATTTGACACAAACTTAAACCTCACATATGGTGTTGGCACTTTGGCTTTATGAGCTCAGAAATATCCAGGGACAATTACATGAAGGATGTTTACTATAACTCTGTTCTTAATGAGCCAAACAGGCTAACTACAGAGTACTTCACATGAAGTATTACATTATAAAAGGCTACGGCAGCAATTTACTAAACAGTACCTTAGGGACCTAAGTTAATGAATCTCTCAAGTGACTAATTTGCTGCTCCAAAATAAACCAAACTCTGTCTATACCAAGCAAATACTGCATGTCTGGGCTGAAATGACTTGTTTAATTCTGCTACCTACAGAGCTGAAGAAAATTATTCATAGAATTTATTCATTAGTTTTGGTTAGAAATATACATATAAAATTGAAAAGCCTATTAAATCTGATTAGGTATTTTAAAATTTCTATTTGAAATAATTACTGTTTATCTATACATGTCTTGATTCCAGTACAATTTCTAGAGTCTTTTTTTTAAGATTGTGTTGATAAATAAGTGCATTCAAATTTTGCATTATGAATTCACAAGTTTTTTTAAATGTATAATATCTAATGACCTTGGATATCAGACTGAAAAAAAAATCTATCCCCAGAACTGTAAGATAATTTTTTTTTCTTAGCGATGGGATTATTTTTCTCATTGTTTTGTGGGACTATCGTAATGATAACAAAAAATGAATGACCCTTGAGTACATTTTCCCATTAACTTTTTGTTTGCATACATTGATGGGGTACAAGGGCAATTTTTTTACATTGATAAAGTGCATTATGCTGAAGTCAGGGCCTTCGGTGCATAAATCATTGAAGCAACCCACATTGTACCCACCAACAACCTGCCATCATTCACCACCTCCCACCTCTCCCCCTTTGAGTCTGTTGTCCATCCTTCCACACTCTGTTTCCTTGCATACATGTTATTTAGCTCCCACTTATAAGTGAGAACATGTAGTATTTGTCTTTCTGTGTCTGAGTCGTTTCACTTAAGGTAATGGACTCCGATTCTGCCCACGTTGCTATAAAAGACATTTCATTCTTTTTTACAGCTGCAGAGTATTCCTTGTATGTATGCCACATTTGCTTTATCCAATTCCCCCTGAGTACGTTAAGAAGCAAAATCAATTGCAGTCAGTTCACCCTTACGGCTTCTTAAACAGTCTACGGAATCTATAAACTTGCTCCATATACTTTGTGTTCTTTATCACTTGCCATCGTCCTTCTAAGACAAATACTGCAATAAAGACATGTAGAATTTGTGGTTGGAAGATATTTTCAGACCAACAAAGAGAGCGATGAGCCTGAATTTAAAAAGAATGCAGACATGCCTTTCTTTTCTCCCTTGTCCTTTCCCTTCCTTTCCTTTTTTCTTTGTTCTCTCCCTTTTCTTTTCTCCTCCCTTCTCTCTCTCTCTCTCTCCCTCCCTTTCTCTCCCCTCTCTCTCACTATATCTTCCTTTCTTTTCTTCCCGACTTTTTCTGAAAGAAAAAAGTCTCAAACAAAGCAGGGTGTGTGGTGACGTGGTCCTGGCAGGAGCATCCCCGCCCCTCACCAGCTTCCCCTGGGGAAGAGCCCATGCACGTCCTTCTAGATGCCACGTCCTTCCGACTCTGCATCTGCGCAGGGGCCCAGTCGCTGAAGGCTGTAGCTCCTGAGGCAAAGGGCATTCTGGCAGTTGGAGCTAGAGCAGCAGTTCCCTGCATGGTCTGAGCCTCGTGGTGACCTCACAGTTTCAGAGAGAAACTGGGAGGAACTGTGCTGTCAACAACAGGAAGTTGGTGAAAAATGAAAGATGCCCTTGGGGAGTGAAATGAAGAGCAGATGGCTTTAATTGTTAGCCTTGCTGTGACAACTGACAAGAGAAATTCTGCTCTCTTGACATTTAAAAGATACCAGAAATACCAGTGACCACATTCCATAGCTTCTTGAAGGTTTCCATGTCAGGGAGTTCAAACTCCTCTCTATTTTCATTACTGAACAGCCCATAAAAAGTGTAGGTGATAAGATTTCTGACGGCGTAGCCCTCTAATGGTTTGATAAGTCACTGAAGTGTGTGCAATAGAAGGGAGTAGGAAGTCATGAGTGAAGGGAGGCGCCCATGCAGGGAAGCTCTGAGTGAATTATTTGCTGCCTGGAGAAAAACAAGCCACAGCTCAGGTGGAAAATAAGATGCCTCTCCATAAGTGTAATGGATCTTTTTACTTCCTATGTAGAAATCCAGTTTAAACTTTTATGTGTCATATTGTGGAATAGTCCTTTATCTGGAAAAGAAGTAAAAAGACTTCCACAGAACCTCTGAAAGAATAAGGTAAAAGAGAAGTGAATATTAGCTGAGAGACGTGCTGCCTTATTTGCACAGTCAACTCATACGTAAGAATCAGAATGCCGCGGTATAGAAGATGGCAAATGTAGATTTCAGGTAGGGAGCATCTTAGGGAATAGGAAAAAAAATTACATATATCTTTAATGCTAAGGGGCAGAGACTGTATTATATCAATACCTGATTATTAGATTGGATGTTCCTGACACACTGAGTATTAATGAATCTTTTTTTTTCCCCCTGAGGATAAGACGATAGGACAAAGGAACATTTCACCATTACTGAAATTCTATTTAAGGGCTATTAAAGTAAGATTTAAATGTAAAACATGCGAGTTTGTTTCTTAGCAAGATCCTATGGCATCTCAATGACAATTACAACAACTCAGTTTTCTAGTTTTTCATCGGGATTTTTTACAGAAATCTCCCAGCTCCCTTACTCCTGGGTGGAATAACTAAGTGTGTTCTGCACTGGCTCCCAGGGTGCCCCAGCAGGACTGAGCCCCAGTTACTCATGTTTGATAACTTGCTTGGAAACAAATCCTTCCTAGGCTTTCCTCTCTTCACTGACTCAGTTCTCTACTCCCCTACTTGTGTTTATTCATCTTGCCTTTTCCTTGAACTGGAATCTTTGTCTTAGGGCGCCTTCTGGAAGAACCCAACATAAAAGGTCCTTCCCTGACATACACACCCATTCCATACAGCGCTCATGTGCCATGTTCCCACATGCCCTGTAATTCTCATCACACTCTGTTTTCATCATTTGTTTATTCATTCTCACTTTTTATTGTACTATGTCCATTTGGAAGTTAAGAATCGCAAGTTAACTCTCCATATTTGGATCCAAGCAGTGGCTGGGATACAGATGGTGCTTATACATGTTGTTGAATGAGTGAACATGTCCTCCATCTCTGTTGTCCTTCTGATCCACTCAGTCACAGGTCTTGGCATTTCTTCCTCCACTTTCTTCACCACTGCCCTGTCTTAGACCCTTGTCATTTGTGCTACTGTGATAGTTTCCTGCCCTCTCCTAGGCTCCAAATTCAGGTCTCACTATTTACACCACACTCCAAACCACAGGGCAACTATCCTTCCCACAATTTTCTCTCTCTCTTCCTTAAAATAGTTGGTAGTTCCAACCAGCTTTTTATCTTAGTCTAGCATTTTGTTAAAGTTCCTCTCTGCAGTGTTTTCTTTCTTTCTAGATAAAAGTACTCCATATTGGAGATGGAGTACGCCATAATGGCTAAGAGCAGAGGCACTACACACCGACTGCCTGCACAAGTGGCAGATCTACCCTGTGTGGGGCTGAATGGTGGCCCTCACATGATGAAGGTCCTTGTTCCTGGAAACCTATGAATGTTAGTTACCTCATAGGGCAAAGCTGTCACAGAAGTGATTACATTAAGGATATTGAAATCAAGAGATTATTTTGGGTTACCCAAGGGAGCCCTTTTATGGACTGAATTGTGTCCCCCCCAAATTCATATATTGAAAAACTAACCCTAGTACCTCAGAATATGATTGTATTTGGAGATAGGACCTTTAACGGGTAATCAAGTTAAAATGAGGCTGTTGAGTTGGAATCTACTTTAATCTAACCAGTGTCTCACAAGAAGAGGAGATTGGCACACAGAAAGAAACACCAGGGAGGTGCTCACACGGAGGAAATATCTTGTGAAGAAACAGCAAAAAGGCAGCCTTCTGTAAGCCAAGAGGGGAGGCCCCAGAAGAAACCAAATCTGCTGACACCTTGATCTTGTACTTCAGTCTTCAGAACTGTGAGAAAATAGATTTATGGTGTTTAAACCACCCTGTTTGTGATATTTCCTTATGGCTACCCTAGCATACTGATATAGGCTATCACAAGTGAGATAAGAGAGATGCAGAGGAAGATTAGACACACACATAGAGAAGAAGGTAATGTAAAGATGGAGCAGTGAGAAATTTGAAGACATTGGCCTTGAAGATGAGAGTGATGTGTCCATGAGCCAAGCGATGTTAGCAACCACCAAAAGCTGAAAGAGGCAAGGAGCAGAGTCCCCCGTTGAACCTCTGGAAATAGTGTGGGCTTGTTGCCCCTTGATTTTGGCCCACTGATACTATTTTCAAAATTTGGGCCTCCAATAATGCAAGAGAATAAATTTCTATTGTTGTAATCCACCAAGTTTGTGGTAATTTGTTATAGCAGCCACAATAAACTAATATATACCCCTTACTAGATGTCGTCTTGGACAACTTTGTTAGCATTTCCAAGACTCAGTTTTCTCATCTATAAAATGTTTCCTTATCTCACAAAGTTATTCAAAGACTAGATGACTTAATGTTTGCAAAGTCCTTAGCAGTATGTCTGGCACATCCTGAACACTCAATAAAAGTTACTTGCATTTCCACTTTATTCTCTGTTTTGAAGAAGATCAATGACTTCTACATATCCTTCAATATTGCATAAAATTTCTTAGTATTATATGTATTATGATTAAAATGTCAATTTAATAACCATTATTGTGCAACATCTATTTGTAAGACTAGTGCTGTGGTCTGAATGTATTCCCCAAAGTTCATGTATTTAAACTTAATCACCAATGTAATAGTATTAAGAGGCAAAATAAATACTTATTTAAATTTCTCTTATTTATGGAAATTCTACAGGATGGAGCGATAAGGAAGATCAAGTACCTTTAGAAATTATTCTGCAATTTCCTGGTTAGTTGCTTGCATCCATCACTGAAGGTGAGATTCAGAGCTTTATATTCATCTAAGCCCAGTGCATAACATTCTCTAGTATTCAATATTGAGTGAATGCATGAAAAATGCTCTTAAGAACTTCTGGGTGAGTGTACATGCTGTACCTTCTCAGACCCTGGTCAAAGAATACCCATTGCAAATGAAGTTGTTTCAGAAGGATTTTAATAAAATTCATGCTTTACTATTTATTGTTTGGTGGGACTTAAACACAATATGCAAACTTCAAAAATAATAACTTTGAAGAAAGCAAAGTAGAGGATCCCGGCTCTGATATAGAAACACTATGCCCTGGCATTCTTGAAGTTTAATGCTGGTGACTATCAGGAAAGCAAATATTTCATGCAAGGGTAAGCCCTCTAATTGCGTTTGTGTTGAATGCCTGCCAGATCCACGTGTAGAGGGTTCCACAGGCATATTTCTGATCTCACTCTCCCATTTGAGGCTATTTCAAGAGTGCCTGTGGGTGGAAGGAAAGAGAAGAAAAGCCAAAAGCACAGGGGGAAAAGCAAGAGGCAGAGGGAATGGAGGCAAGAAAAGGAACAAGTGAGACCCTCTGGGGAAGGGAAGCTGTGTTTCATTTTAGTTGCTTGGTTTGGATGGAAGCCTGTAGGAGATTGAATAACATAAGAAAACATGCTGCTGCCCTCTCTTCTAATTTTCTCTGAATATATGTAGGATTGCATTAGTAAAACCCAGAATGAAAACTCTTGGGAAATTGTATTTTTAAATACTGTATTTAATTATTTATAATTTATGCATAAAAATTAATTTAAAAGGCCTATTCTATGCCACCTCTGGAAAATGTACTGTGAAATTGCTTTTAATCTGTTAGCTAAGATTAATTTAAATTAATTATCTGCTGGTAATTTTTCTTCCTTACGCTTTGTCTCTATATTAAAGAAGGATTTGTAAAAATAAATTGTCATATAAAGAAAAAAAACATAGGAATATTGTTCGTGTGTCTTTTAAATTACCATTACTATAAGATAATAATGATATAAAATATACACTGAGAAAAATGCTTTAACGCAAAGGACAGTTTTAAATGAGGTCTCAAGACTTGCTTGATAATTGGTTTATGTGAATTTGGACATGATTATTTGCTAAGCTTCATGTTTCTGATTGCCAAGCTGAGAGTAAAAACAATACCTATTTCATAAAGTTTTTGTGAGTATTAAGCATACGTGACAGAATGTGGGCACACAGTGAGTACATAATACACAAATAGTAGCATCATCCATATCTTTGAAAGGTTTCAATCTGATTAGGAAGAAAATCAACAGTAAAGACACACAGCCGTTATTATAGACTTAGTTATCCATATAATTTTCTTTGCAGATTTGAGGGACAAGCAACATGATTTTAAGATAGATGTTTCATTCATTCATTCATTCATTCAATAAATTCAGTATTTCCTGGGTGCTAGAATTCCAGCAAAAAACAAGATGGAAACTTCTTCATTTCCATAGAGCTGGAACATGGACAATAACTCAGTAAAAACTGAATGAACAATATAACACCAAATGGTACGATAAGTGCAAAGAAGACAAAGCAAGATAAGGAAATAGTTGGGAGAGGTATGTTATAGTTATTTATGGGGTAGCTGGATTCAGTAAAGAAAAAAAATACAAGATGCCAAGTTAAATTTGATTTTCAAATAAATAACAAATTTTTACTATAGTATGGCCCCAATTGTTTGGGACAAATTATACTTAAAATCTTTCATTGTTTATATAAAGTTCAAATTTATTTGGACATCCTATATTTTATCTGGCAACTCTAGACAGGGGTAAGGAGCTGAAGATGAGATACTTTAACACTGATATGCCTTTTAGCCTGTTTTCAGTGGTGGGGCTTGGAGGGTGCACATCAGCTCTCATAATTTCCTCTTACCTGCATTTAAGGAAATTCATGCTGTGCCACAGTCACACAAGTCCAACTCTATTTGTCATCGTGCCATTGGGCCTATTCCAGGTGTCGGTATATGAGGCCCATCTGTGGCTTCTCTGGCATTTAGTGCTGAGAGATTCTGGGGTCTAGCACTCACTAGAGTAACATACTGAAGACTTGATTATAAGGAGAAGACCCGAGTCCAGGATTCAACCTCAGGCTGATGTTATGTACGTTTCACTGCAAGGTAGTTTAATTCTTGAACCAGAAAAGTACTTGACTTAAATATACCAAAGATTATACCTTTAAAAGTCTATTATGACCAGCCATGGCTTCGATATAAGGTACCTCCATACAATTTATGTTACCCAGCCAATAAAAAGAAAATCTTCACAGAAATCTTTACACTAAACATTTAAAAAGCATTTAATAGATTTTTCCTTCAGTAGCCGACTGTATTTTTTAGTATAGGCAGACATAGTCTCTGCATTTATTATTGTCAATATACAAATTTTCTTTATACATCAGCTATGATATTAGAAAACAACAACAACAGAACAAGGAGCCTGAAATCTATGCTTCTGAGTGCTGAGCAAAAGCCAGTTGAGGAGGCTGGTAGCTAGCAGAGCTGGAATCACATTGGCAACCAGATAGCTTGGGAGTTTGAGTTTGTTTAGTTTTTGCTTTTTTCTTCTCCTTTCCTTATATTTCCAAGAGAAGTACTACAAAAGGAATGGCTTTGACTTGAGGAAATCCAGGCTGTTTGATTGGCTGGACTCCTGCTAGAGTATAGCACGTGGGAGAGGGAAAGCCACCATCAGCCAGCCTTATTCTCAGGGATGCAGGAGGCTGTGAGAGGAGACATGCCACAGAGCTCTCCGGCAAGAAGCCAATTGCACGAGCCACCATCACTTACATGTGCTCCACTTCCTCTTCCGAGGTGGAGCTTTGTGTCACATATCTCAGTCTGACCAGTAGGCGACCGAACTGGTCAGTAGCTGCTGCTAACATGTAGAAATTGTCTTTCTCTGCCCAGGGGTAGAACCTGGGCCGTGGACTTAAGAACTCTCTACAACATCACAGCCACAGTGACAGGAAAGCCTCCTTTCCAGCAGCCCCTGGGCTTTCCTTATTTCGTTCACTCTCACCAATTTATCTTTGCAGTTCTGGGGAATATTGCCAAGTCTCCTCTAGATGGGGGTAAGCACCGTAAATCCCTAATTCCCAAACTAATCTTATAGCAAGGGACATGTTCTGGGCAGCCTTCCCACTCAGCTAACACCACACGTTCTTTTTTTCTTCCTGAAGTGTGTTCTATATCCTGCATGCTCCCTTATCCAAAAGTTAATTATCAAATTTACTGCATATTTTTAAAAACTCAGAACACCTGAACTTGGGACAGCACACATTATTTTTATTATATGAACTGAGAAATCAGCTTGTATTTTTATTTAACCAAGAGAGTCTAAGTTTCCTTAAAACTGGAGAGGATTTGAAACAGTGGGCTTAGTGTATCCAAAGACAAAAGAGTCCCTGTGGACCATTCAGAAAATATAAGGAACAGCCAACCCCCAGAAATAGGTGATCCAGGGTGTTCTTTTTCTAGAATTTTCTTCTTTGTCTAGGTGTTTTACATTTGACTACTTTGCTGCTTCTTAGTATCTCTATCAGAAAAACAGAAAAGATAAGGTAATGTGAAATCCCAGCATGTCACCATATAATTCATCAGTCAGTATTTGCAGAAACAAAGAACAAATTTTTATATAATTTGAATAAGAAGTAAAACAAAAGAGGAACATAATATAAAAATTTAAAATGCTCTGAACTTGTGGGGGGACTATCAAAAATTATAGTCTTATAATCTCTGTCTATATGTCTATTTCAATATTTTTATGAAATAGTTTTCCTTTACCCTCTTTGAATATTTCTCATTTAAAATCATTTGTACTATTTATAAAGTATTGGTCAAATATGGTTGATTATACAAAGATGTTAAGTATTGAGATTAATGTCATAAAGAATATTTTCTGACATCCTATAATACAACAGAAATTTTTAAATTTTCTACTACTTCTAGGAATGTAGATTAGGTTTATATTTTAGAAAGTTTATTTTAACTAGGTAGGAGAGAACATGAGGCATAGCACAATAATTTGGAAATGATATGGTACTCTAAGAATTAAACCTTAACAGATGAAAGCAAAACTATGTAAAGTCATTAAAAATAAAAGAACAAGAATCGCTTCTAGGACAGAGGGGCTAGACAGTTACCAGTTGTCTCTAAAAGAGGGTGAATTAACCAGAATGGGTTTTGCTCAGCCAAAGAAGACTTGAAAAAGAGCCATAAGGCCATAGAGACAGAGATGGATGTGCCTATCTGAAAATAATAATGCCTTAGCAGGCCGGTTTGGATATATTGGCCAAGCTGTCCTAAGGGAGCTCTCTAGCCTTCATTATTGATGACATAGCGATGACATGCATTACTGATGAAATCAATCCCCACCGTGTTCTGATACTTCTCAACACACCGACCAGACAACCCTGGGCAAGTATTGACAGAATGTGATTGCTAGATGGTAGTATCTCTCATCATACGTGAATGAATTGGTCTTCTGGTTTTATATACCATTCTCTCTTTGAAAATTTCCATCTGGGACTAAACACTGCATAGAACTGATAGTTCTTTCAGTTGAGGCTTAGCCTGTGGCTGGTGTGATGCTGATAAAGACACAGAGCAGCATATTGGGACTGCTGGGAGTTTGAGCACTATTGGGAAGACAGCTAAGTTGGTTACAAGTGAAAACACTTTGTGATTCTCAGCTGAGTACTCACTCAGAGGCCTTTTGCTTGGTTGACAATAACAATTCACGGATCAAGCCAGCTGGGAAAAATCCCTGTAGGTAGTAGTTTCTCTTTTCACTCTTCTCTCAATCTCCCTCTCTTTCTCCCCCAACACCATCCCTTTCTATTTACACAGTATTCTATCACAAATTGCTTTATTAATAGACACTGTTCCTTGTCTACCAAAATTTAAGAGAATATGTTGTCTGTATGCAGCACATAATAAATATCAAGTAGCATTCCATACATATAATCTAAAGTGAGAATCTCATTCATGAAAATAATACTATTGTTCACACTCACACATATATATGCAATTATTTCCACAAAGTGAATGAAAGTCTGGGGATATTATTTTAACATCCAGGACAGGAAGAGGTTAATGTGGGCAATATACAAATAACCGAAGAAATCATAAAGAACAAAAGTAAACAACTAGATAAAATAAAATGTCATAGAACTTGAACAGGTAATTTCCCAAACAAGTAAATACAGCTAGTCACTGAAATTTTGAAAATGTTCTTAAAAATTTAACTAAAAAAAAAAATGAAATGCAAATAAGCAATGGAATACCATATTTCACCCCTCATGTTGGAAAAATATAATAGGTAGTTTATGACAAAAATGTACTAAAATTGGCAAACAATATAGCTCTGTATTTATAGACATGAAAAACTATTAAACAGAATAAAAACAGATTATAGAACAGTCTGTAAAACAGGGTTCCTTTATCATAAAGTTTCCATCAGGCTTTTTGACTACCCATGTATCTGTAACATAAACAAATATAGATAAATATGCATAGATCTGACACAGAGAGAAGTCTAGTAAATGTTTTCTCAAATTTAACCTGTTTAATTTTTTGGTGATAGGGTTTTCAGGGTTTTTTTTTTACTTTTTTAACTGTGTATATTGTATAAGTTTTTACATATAACACTAACTTTTTGAAATTATGATTTTAAACTAGAAAACAAAAGTAAATATACATAAAATTCATAAACAAAAATACAGGGAGGAAAGGTAGAGAGCATGTGCTTATGTCAAGGAGAAACTTTGGTGCTCTTTGTGACCCAAGCAGGTCAATCTCTAAATGACATCAGTGTTAAAGAATATGTTCCTCTTCCCCTAAGTGTGCTCTTACATTTGGTATTTCCTATGAGACACGAGTATTGCTTTTGTGATGCCCTGTCTCCAGGAGGAATTTTCAAACCACTCTTTACCAAGAGATGGAAACGTGGTAAGCTTGAGTCAGCAGAAATTACTGTAAAATACTTATAAAAGTTTAACTCCTATTTTAAATAAATAAAATTTTACATATATTGAGATTACATATAGTTTTATCGGAAAAGAAGATCCAGAAAAGGTGGCATTCTTCTGGATAATTTGTTGAAAATAAAGGTAAATCTCATATCTGACCACGAATTTTAAGTTCAATTTAATTTTGGTAGAAAGAGTCCCTGGTCTGTGTATAATTTTTCCCAGAGAGGATTAAAATGACCCAAACTGACCTAATAGAATTACTTCTACACTGCCCTAAGGGACACAAGTCAGTTTTTGGTGTGTCAGGTTGACCCTGCAGAGAGAGTCAAATATACTTTTTATGCCTATCCTTACTTAGTCAGTATAGGTTATAGTTTATCTGTGCAAACGCATAAGCCACTGGCAACTCTTTCTCCTGGTAGACTCTTGGTTAAGCCTCCTGGCTGCATTGTTTCACTGCCACGTGCTGTGAGGACTCTCTCAGTGCCTGTGTTTTCTTCAGTCTTAGCCCATGAAGCTTGCAGGTGCTAGTATTTTGCATGTTATTTTTGTTTATTGGTTTCATCCTCTGTGGGGAACTGGCTAGAAAAAGCCAACTAGTTAAAGAACTCCGTTGGGAAATATCTAGGGCCAGCAGCTGTGGAATGGCAATCCAAGGTAATGTGTGCTTTCTGTCAGGGAGGTCCTAAAGGGTGTGGTGAGTGGCCACTTTCCCAGATGGTCTGCATATTATGAAGAGACCATAACTACGTGACGCCTCTGCTCTGAAGATGGGACATTTGGCCTTTGGGTAAACATCATTGCCCAAGCCTTCAGCAGACTAAACTACTTTTATTGCACGGGATGTTTTCTCATCTGTAGTTAGGCAAGAACAAAAGAGGCTTGATCATATTTTTCTAAGTAGAACTCACTTCAACATTACTGTCAGAAGGAACTGTTTGCAAATTTTGTTTTTACTTGGGTGAGATCGGGGAGGTGGGAAGAAAGATGGGAAGAAATGGGAAAGAGAAAAAAATAAGCTATAGAAAACAAAATGGGCTGGCAGGATGGCTCACATCTGTAATCCTAGCACTTTGGGAGGCTGAGGCTGGAGGATCACTTGAGCCCAGGAGTTTGAGGCAAGTCTGAACAACATAGGGAGACCCTCTCTCTAAAAAATTAGAAAAATTAGCCAGGCGTGGTGGCACGTGCCTATAGTCCCAGCTACTCAGGAGGCTGAGGCAGGAGGATCACTTACTTGAGCCCAGGCATTTGAGGTTGCAGTGAGCTATGATCACGCCACTCCTGTCATGCCCAGGCAAGTAAAAGAGACACTGTCTCCAAAAAAAGAAAAAAGAAAAAGAAAACAAGGTTAAGAATTATGTACTTGTATATTGTTGTAATGTCATAGAACTTCATATATTGGATGTCAGACATGTTACTTTTTTCCTGTCCCCTAATCAGTTCCAAGGCAGGATGCTGAGGCATTGTTTTAGACTTCCGTAATCCTGTGCTCTTGCTCACTGGTCTTTCTCAGATTACTGACTAGGATTCCCTATCACCAGTGGCCTAATGATGTCTCTGATATTGGTATGAAATCCATCATCTTTATCAGAATTAGGCAATCCCCATAAAGCTATAGATTATAAAACTCCTTGTCAAATTTACAAAAATCTTATACTCAAGTTCCAGTGATATAACACATTATATAGATTCTATTACCCAGTCCCTAAACTGCTTTACTAATTCAATAAATATTTTTTTGAATACCTACCAAGTGTCAGATGCTGTGTGGGGATATAATTATGATCTTAGTAGCATTATTCCTTAAATTTGTTCTCTTTTTAACTCTTCACAAGATCTTTCCCTTTTCAAATTCCTGTACATTCGGACAAGGTTATGGGTATTTTTTAGTATTTCAGATAATTTTATATAGGATATAACTGATTCGTCCCACCACTAGTTTTTAATATCACCAGAATGCTTAACATCTTATTAGGTACATAGGAGGTATTTTTAAAAATCCTATTAAGTAAAGTCTGAAGCACTTTCATTGAAAATAGGTTTGTATGAAAAGTTTAAGCAAGAAAAAGAAAAGAAAACAATTGCTACATCATATAAATATATGTGTAATGTTGAGTCAAAATCTATTTTAGCAATATTTTGGTTATTGTCTTAAAACTGAGCACATTATAAATATTTGTTAGTGAAAGTCATAGAGAACCAGTAAAAATTACCATAGCATCTTTTTTTTGTTTACTTCTCATTAATAGAGATTAGACCAGGGTTTTCTGGGAAAGAGTTATATCACTTATTATAAGATCATGTCTGCGTTTTTATGGTATCAAACATTGGAATTAAGAAGTAGGAAATTGCACAAGTCTCTTGACTAAACATTTAGGTAAAACATCATGGACTACACTTTTTTGCCCTTTATATGATAGGCCTCAGGTTAGAGCTAATGTAAAAATACCATGAGACTGGTAGGAATCAGAAGGGCTTTTCATGAAAATACACTGTTAAGAGTGGTCACTCTTGAACCCTCATGAAAAGAGGAAAGAAGAGTTTTGTTTTTTTTCTAGTTAGAAAAAATAATGCATGAATATATAATCTAGTTTCTTCATATATAGCCCTTCAGGTAACAGAAGAAAACTAAGTTTCACTCAAGTCACTTTAATAAGACTTCTGAACTATGTATTTTGTTTCTAAACATTTTGTTCTTTTGGAAAACATGCTTTAAGGTTTCTGTGCAGTGGAAATTTCATTGTGATAGTGCAGTTGCCAAATTTCTGGAAAGTAACATATACATAAAACTCTGTATTACTGCCAAATTCTTCTGCTGAACTAGGAAAAAATAAAGTATTGCAAATAAAATGTCTGTCAGATTATAACAAATATGGTCTATACTTGCAAGACTACACTTATTTTCACCAGGCAGTAAATATTAGGCACTCTAACTTAATATTAGCTGGTATTTTGACTTTTAAGACAATTTTAGAGCCTCAAATGGAAGATTTTTTTTTTTTAAACTGTACTCCCCAGGATATGATACGATTTTCATTTGAAATCTGTGGGTGTTACATGAACTATTTTTTTCCTCTAACAAAATCCTTTTTTACTGGTCCATTAACAGGACTCAAAGTGATTGATTTTTCTTTGTTCTTTTATAACTAGATCTTTTGGTGGAAAACTTCGGCAATGAAGTTGCCAAAAAGTTTAAAAAAAAAGAATGTAAAAAGAAAGAGAAGGTAAGGGCCTGTTTAATTTTCAAATTTAATAGTAGTCCATGGATAATTGAGGGTTGGCAGATATAATGTTTCCAGTCAAGCCCTGCCATCTAAAGAGAAGTATTTCATATCTGCACCATGCACAAATCACAGGCAAACACTGTCCAGAGATGCTGCATGGAATTTATCTCTTTCCAGGATTTAAAAAGTACATAAATCCACAATGTTTTGAATGGTTATGTTTATATTCAATTTTCTCTTCCCTTTTCCTTCTGGAGGAAAGTCAGTCAATCCTATCTTCATCCTTTGCTTCCACTCCTAGATAGAATATGAGTCAAAGCAGAAATGTTCAATTAAGTAATTATCTGTGATCTCAGAATATATTCATTGTAAGGTCCAAAGGAGAAAGCATAAAAAATCAGAACAAAGAAAAAGTTAAAAGCAAAAAATAGAAACACATTATGGTGGATAATAAATACCTCTGTACTCACTGGAAAGGCTTTAAATTACAATGGTTCTACCTAATAACTGTTAACCATTATACTTAACCAAGTAAATTTTACTCCTGTGACACTTTTTTTTACAAATAATATTATATATCCAGCTTCACGTAGACTGAATCTGTTTTGTCCTCACACTGAGTTTAAACAAAACAGGCACAGAAATTGTACCTAACTTTAAGGTTATTTAAAGAAAAACAATTCTGTAAATTGCTTTGCATAGTTATTACTTATAATAAAGAGCTCAAAATGTTAGTTTAAAATATCTTATAAAACCAATTGTATTGATTGTTTCATGTTTGTACAATAAAATTATACTTTCAAATAGGCCAAAGGTTGCCTAGTATGTTCAGATTATGTGTATTCTGTATAACATTATTCTTCTTTTTGGTTGTTATATGTTGCATTTTTAATATCACTGAATAAAAAGGAAAAAACTATTTTTAATAAAAAGTATATACTTAAAATCATGCAAGAAATTAATTAGAATGTTATACTATGATCTTATTACAACAATAATTAAATTGAGATATATATCTATTTGCAATGTTGTAATACAAATAATGTATAATGCATATTTAGTTAGTTTTAAGTCTGTTATCCACAATGAATTAATTTTTGTGAGTGGTAAGAGGTGTGGATCCTGTTTCAGTCTTCTGCATGTGGCTATCCAATTTTCCCAGCACCATTTATTGAATAGGGATTCTTTACCCCAGTGTATGTTTTTGTCTGCTTTGTCAAAAATCAGATGGAAATATGAAGAAGGTTTCATATTGGGTTCTCTGTTCTAATCCACAGATCTATGTCTCTGTTTTTATGCCAGTACCAAATGTGGTATATGTATACCCTAGAGTACTACTCAGCTATAAAAAATGGTGATCTAGTATCTTTTGTAACAACCTGGATAGAGCTAGAGATCATTCTTCTAAGTAAAGTATCACAAGAAGGAAAAACAAACACCACATGTACTCAATACTAAATTGGAACTAATCGATCAACACTTACATGCACATATGGAAGTAAAACTCAATGGAAATCGAGTAGGAGGGAGAGGGGCTAAGGGGAGGGGTAAATTCACACTTAATGGGTACAGTGCCCTTCACACTATTGAAGGGCACACTTATAACTTTGACTCAAAGTGTACAAAAGCAAAATATGTAACCAAAATGTGTGTGCCCCTGTAATATTATGAAATAAATAATAAATAAAAAATTTTAAAAAGAAAAATCTAAAAATGAGGAATATTGTAACCTCTAAAAAAAATACCTAAGAATTTCTCCTGATAGTTACTGTTTTTTCCCTACGTATTATTATTATTTATACTACTTTTTGTTTTTCTGTTAGGATCCTTGAAAAATGTCTTATCTGTACATAATCTTATAGTATTTATTTTGAAAGACTAACTCTGATGGTCTCATTTTAAAGATAAATTTATATGGTATTTTTAATTATCTAAATATTAATTAAGCTAATTGTTGATCAGATAACATTTTCACTTATTTAACAGGTATTGAAAATAATTGATCAACTTTGCTGTATCATTTTAATTTTTTGCTTATATTCTCCTATGTTCTACTAGGCAAAGCATGTAGTTAAGAGGGCTGTTAGGGCCATTTACATTATTTTTTATTTTGTTTATTTTTTTAACATTTTGTTTATTTTTTTAGAGTTATCTTGCAGAAAAAAAGATTTACATATTATGTCATTATCATTTTCCAGATTAAGCTATTCTGAAGGTAATGATACTTTATATTACATAATACTGTCATAAACGTTCTTATTCTATTCTGAAGTATCCTATGGCATAAGCAGGGGCGCATGTTCATGGAATACAATGGTACAGTCCAGACTTGGGTTAAGTGACTTACAGAGCTGTAAGGATGCTTATTCTATTGTATTTATAGATCACAATCATTATAGGGTATTAGTTCCTGACAATTGCTATGACAAATTACCACAAACTGCGCAGTTTAAACCAACACAAATCTATCCTCTTACAGTTCAGGATATCAGAAGTACTAAATGGGTTTCCCTGGGCTGAAATCAAGGTGTTGGCAATACCACAATCCCTCTGGAGGCTCTGAGAGAGAATTTGTTTCCTTGTCTTTTCTAGAAGCTTCAGGCCTCTTGCATTCCTTGGATGGTGGCTTCTTCTTGGATCTGCAAAGCCAGTGGCATAGATTCTTCCCTTTCTGACTCTGCTTCCCTCAGCTTCCGTCCTATAGCTTCTTCTCTTCTGTCTACAGTCAAGTCTCCCTCAATCTTTCTCTTATAAGGATACTTGAGATGTCATTTAGGGCCCTCTCAGCTAATCCAGGATAATCTCCTCATTTCAAGATCCTTCATTTAATCACATCTGCAAAGTGTCTTTAGCCAGATAAGGTCACACTTACCCTTTCCAGGGATTAGGATCTGGCTTACTTTGGGGGGCCATTGTTAAGCCTGCAATGGCTGGTAATACCACAATATGAGTAGTAATTTTTTCCCATAGGTATATCAGAGATGAGCCTCGTTTCATTTTGTAATGTTTTTCTGTGATGGTACTACCTAGCTTCACTTCATACCATATATTTTTGGCGATGCAGACCTTTCTGTGTTGCTCTTCTCACTTCTGTATCTTCCTACCAGAGACATGGACAATATGACAGGTTTGTTTTTCCCAGCCAAGCAGATGAGGTAGAAAGATGGCTGCTCTAGTAACTAAAGTATCTGTCCTGGAATGGGGGACAAAGAGCACTCTCTTCTCCCTTGTCCCAGGAAGGCATGTTCTCTTCTCCATTCTGGTTTTAGCTGAGAGAATGGAGTCTTCTGTAAAACACACAGAATCAATATTTATGATGGAGAGCCTGGAGGGAAGATGCTCTGATCATTCTACTGTAAGTGCCAATATTTCTGATCTTTGAAAAATCTAAAGCACTTTGTTCAGGAGACATACTTTTAACCCTGGTGGCCTAAACCACAAATTCCAACTACTTAATTACATTCTGCCTAGAGTGTCCTTCCAAGTATTCCAGAACTCAGTGGTGGTTTTCATTTCCTATCTTAAGCTGCTCTGTAGTTGTGCTATTGTTATTATTTAACATTCCTGAGAGGAGACAGATGCGCTGTTTGAAACAGGAAGATATATTTCCTATTGAGTGAGCTAATACTCTAAAATCTGGTTGCCATATTCTGTCTCTAAAGTTGAATAAAAGAAATGCATTAAAGGAAACATAATAAAAGGAAACAGTGAAAGAAAATACAAGACAAGGCATCTGTCCTGGTTAAAACCCAAACCAGCTAATGTGGAGAATAGACCACTTATGTGACTTTGGGTCTGGCTAATGTTCTCATCTGAGCAAAAACAATAAGACACTTGTGCTGGTGTCGCAAATAGGCAGGGTTATTATTTTTCCAATAAAATGACTTAAATTTATTTGAAGGGAGGATTACAGGAGGATGGGAAATTTTCTTATAGCAACCGCATTCCATTTAAAGTAACTCTGTTGTACGTTATAGCTCTTCCTTCTTCCCATCCTCATTTCTTTCAACTCCTTTCATTCACACAGCATTCACATTATTTTTATTAACAACATTGTAATTCACTCATTGTTAGAATCATATGACATTACAAAATAAAAAAATCAGAATCAGAAAACATTGACAGCAGAAAAGCAGTCTAGCAATGAATTATTATTCCAAGCCTCTAGCCTTTCTCTTCTGTTTGAGTGGAAGGGCTCTCTCTTCTTTTAAGACAAATCTTTTTGACTTTGCCTTGATACTCTACCCTCCATCCTGGGCATTTCAACCCACCAATTGGCTTTCTCTGGTATGACGTTAGCTCCTCCTATTTACATACTTTTTGCTCCTGGTATGTAAACATTCTACGTCTCTCTCATGTAGAATCATAGCAATCGTTTTAAAATAGATGAATGTTCTTTTTTGCATATCCTGAGTACGACTTTACTCCCATTCTGCCAGAGTCATCTGTTTGACTTTGGGAAGACTGGAATTGTTGACTCTGGACTAAATTGAGTCGGAGGCAGGCACTGTGCAGCTTTTGACTCCAGAATAAAATATCTGAGTCTACAGCATGACCAAAGTTTTGAAAGCCAGGCTTGGTTGGGAGAAAAAAAAAATTCTAGAACTCTTTAGCTCCCACTGATGTATTAAGTATTTGGCTTACCACCCTGGGGTGTAGATTTTTTCTATTTACCATGGATAAAGATTCTGTCAGCCTTCCTTGTTACTGACGTGCAGGGTTTTATCAGATGCGCTCAGATAAGATTTTTATTCAGAAGTGAGCAAAGTGCCACAAACTCAGCAGCAGTAGCATCTGGTCCTTTGGAGACAGCTGTGATAGAGATTCTAACAACAGGCCCTGCTCTCATTGGCATGAGCTGTGGGTCTCCAACATCAACGCAGGCTGCATTATCACTGTCGATGCTGAGTAGAAATGACAGAGTGTTGTCACTAACGTAACCCCATTCTGTTGTTACTTATTGTTTCTTGATGTGTGGCTTCCAAGCTTGACTCTGTGACCCTCTCAGAGATTTTAGGAGCTACCTAGCATGTTTTCTTAAGCTTCTTTTCTGTTTAAACTAATCCTTGGTCACCAGAAACCATAACTAGTAAGAGTCAAGTGTATTCAGTGTACTATGTACTACATACTGGTTTAAGGACTTTGCATGTGTTATTTACCTCATGTAATTATCCTAAACAATATTAATAAAATAAGTCCTGTTACTATCTACATTTTACACGTGAGGAAATGAGGTATAGGGAGAGTCAGTAATGTGCTCAAGGTTAGTTAACCAGTAAATGGTAGAGCTGGGATTCAAACCTGGGCAGTTTAGCCTCATAGCCCATATATTGATCACTAAGCTTCAGACTGTACTTTTTTTCCCCCTATTTATAGAGTGCACAAGTAAATCACTAACCATGTGCAAACCTTGAGAAAACCTTCCACCTTCTTCATTTCTGCATACAAATGCTGCTATTTCCTGTCATTACTAGACGCATTGCAAGTATGGCCACCCTTGCTTGCCCACTCACCAGCTACGCTCCGTCCACTTCTCAGTTCACTGATCCACCCACGTGCCTTTCCTAATGCTGAAACCGCTCTGTGCCAAGGTCACCACAGGTGTTATTAAGAGGCTCTTTCTGGGTCTTTATTCTTACTCTCTCTCTATAGCATGTGGTATGTGATTCCTTACTTCTATCCTGAGTCTCTTTAAACCATTCAAGTTCTATGAGATTTTTGTGGCCTGCTTTTTACCCTAGAACTCTGGGTAATGTTTCTCAGGGTCATTAAGGACTCTATTTCCCCTGACATACTTTAAATACCTCTTTAAATTCTCAGTCTTATTTTCCTTTTACATTCTATGCTTTCCCTGGATAAACTTTGAGATATTCTAGAGATAGAGACATTGATTAATAATGAAAAGGCTGACCACGCTGACTTATTTTTCCTCAAGTCCAATTTCCAATTAGCCATGGAATCCTAGACACACTAGCTCCTTAATATCGACAGCTATCCTTACCATCTCTACTAGCCTTGTTTTTATCCTTTGTCTTGCTTACTGCAATAGATTTCTAAATTCATCGTTTCTGCATGGGGTTTCTTCTCTGCATTTCCCACCTCCTTAGAGTAAGCTTCCAAAAGCACAGAGGTAATTGTTGTACTCCTCACTTACCGTTTTTAGTCGTGCACAACTACTTTCAAGATGCAACTTGAACTTCTCAGCCAGACCTATTTGATCTGTACTGCACTTCTCTAGATCCTTTATTATCATACAACTCTCTGTCTGCATACTACATTTCGTCTAACTGATTTGTTTGCAGTTCCCCAAATATACATGCTCTGTCATGTATCTGTTTACATTTACTATTAAATTCATCTAACACCGTTGGCTTACTCTCACTCATCCATCAAAACTCGTCTCAGATTTTACACCCTCCCGTGTCTTTCTGCGCGTTCTTCTTTACAATAACAGCGTTAACCCTGATATTGTCTCACTCACTAGACTGTGGACTTTCAAAAGGCATTCCCTGTACAGTTTATGTTGAGATATTCAGGACTTCCATTATGACTGGATCATTGTAGAAACTAAATATTATTTTGTCAAATGAAATGGTGTCAGAGTTATACTTATTTATTTGAAAGTTGGAAAACTAAGGCTCAGAAAGCCTAAGCAATTTGTCCCATGCTATATTGCTAGTGATTGGCAGAGGTGTAACTGTTCACTGTTCTTTAATTTACATCCTCAGGACTTAATAAAGAGCCTGAAATATAGAAGAGACTCAATACATATCTGTTGGATGAAGAAATGAAAAAAGAAATGAGAGAAATCTCATTCTCTTTAAAAGATGCTAAAAAGAACCAAATTTCAAAATAGTGAAGAAGAGAAAAGCTAAAATAGATCACTTATGTAGTAAAAATGCTCTTAATAGATAACATTATTTTAAACAAATATTTTCAGTATCATTTCCTGATTTTAAAGGGAGCTAAATTGCCTCAGTACCTTTCATTCTCTGAATGCCATGTGGTTAGTTATATTGATTTTAAGTAATTCATTTATTTATATTGGTTTAATTTATTTTACTTTAAATTGACATTTTTATTATATCAAATTAAAATTAACAACTTTCACATGAAAAAGCAAGTAAACATCTCCCAAATTTATAGTGATATTTTGAATGCTTAAAATACTTCTTTAATATTTTTAAATTAGCAATATCTCTTTAAATTTGTAACAGTAGAAATTACTACATGCTGTAGTCAGGATTCATAGCTGGTCCCTAGGATCTCCATCCTCTGGTGTCATGCCCCATATACTACCATCCCCTTAAGTGTGGGAAGGGCCTGTGACTTGCTTTTAGCCAGTAGAATATGGCAAAGATGGTAAGATGTCACTCCCATGATTGTACCATGTTATATAAGACTTCTTTTAGCAGACTAGAGTCAGAAAATCTCCCTTGCTGGCTTTGAAAAAAATAAGATTCATGCTGTGAGAGGACATATGGGAGGGTCATTTGCCCGGGCACCTTGCTGGCCATGAGAAGCTGAGAGCAGCCTCAGTTGATAGTCAACAACAAAACAAGAAACCCAGTCTTACAACTCCAAGGAATTGAGTTCTTCCCATAATCATGTGAGCTTAAAATAGGCCCTTAGCTTCAGAAAGAAATGTAGCTTGGCCCATACCTTGATTTTCTCATCCTCATGAGACCCTGAGCAAAGGACCCAGTTAAGGTGTGCCTGGACCCTTAATCCACAGTGATTATGAGACAATATTTTTGTGATGTTTTAAGCTGCTATGTTTGTGGCAATATGTTATGCATCGGAATAAAACTACTAAAGGTTCTTCTTCAACAAGAAAACCTGCTGTATAACCTTCAAACTTTCAAGATCAAATAAATGCATTAATCAATAAAAAGCAAAGTTTCAAAGCATTAAAGGAAAATAAAGTCTAATGACATCTTAATTAAATAATTCAGGTTTAAAAAAATGGCCAACAAACTTGAGAAAAATACGTGATAATCAATTGAGAATGAATGGCAATGTCGTATATTCATTTTAATGAAATGGAAGAGAATGCTTCTCTTGAGTTGAAATCAATATTCATCCACCACTCTCTGTTTTAAAGTATTTTATGGCTATTAATATTCTGCAAACCATGGCAGTTCAATCTCTGTTCTATTTAGAAAAGCAAGAGTATGTCAAAATATATAAATATTATACAAAACAAACCAATAATTCTCATAGCAATAATTCAAATTTCAAATACTTTTAGAATTATTTATCACTAAATAGCAATAATCTATTTCTCTGAAATAAGTATGTCTCATAAGCTTATCCTTTCCCAAATCCTTTCCTTCCTTCACAGGATACAAAACTTGTGATTTGGTCACTATAAAAACCAACTTCTAACACTTTAACTATTTCTCATCTTAAGTTTTAAGAATATAGTAGAATAAAATTGAAAGGAAACAACTGTTTAAACAACCAACCACTTAAAAGTTTTAATTCCTGATTTCTAAAACTAATCTAGGGGGAAAATTAAAATGGCCTATACATATTTTAGCCTTTTATATTCAATGTAAAAATTCAACAAATAACAGAAAGTTAATTTGGAAATTTGGTAGATAGCATTTGCCAGGGTTTATCACAACCTGGAGAGGAGACCCAGACATTGTTATTGGGCTTGAGACTTTGAGTATTCTTTTTATTAAAAAAGAATGTGGAGAATTCATATGCTTAAAATTTGCTATATAGGGTCTGTCTGGAAAGTATCCAGCCATTGTTAATATAATAAGAATGGTTTGCACAACATCAATGTAACCTGGCATCCAAAAGGAGAGCGGACTGGGCTGCACAAGTGTGAACAATGAGGCCTTCCCTCTCGTAATCAGTGGCGTGCTAGGCCGTTGAGTGAGCATGTGTACTGTGTGGCCATTGTATTCAAAATGACAGAATGAGAAAGCAACGAATCTGCATCGAATTTTGCGTTAGGTTTGAGCCTTCCTCCGCAGAAACTATTCTGATGACTCACAAGGCTTTCAGGGATGATGCAACGAGTGTGCACAGATAAAAGTGTGGCACAAAAGCTTCAAAGATGGTCAAGAATCTGTTGAAAGTGATCCATGTTCTGGAAAGCCTGCAACAAGCAGAACACCTGAGCGTGTTGAACATGTACGGCTTAGGTTAAGCAACGCTGGGAGAACTGTGAGGTCCCAAGGTGCCGGCTTTGAAGGGGACTGAGGTGTCATTGTCCTATGTACAATGCTTCTTGTATCTTGTATCTCCTTCAATAAGTGTCTTTATTTTTCATATTACATGGCTGGATACTTTCTGGACATACCTCATATTAGAACACATGAGACTCAAGTAATGAGTTTTATAGGTGCCTAACTACCTCTTATTTGTAATTTCAAAACATAAAATTAAGAATTTTAAAAATAAGTGATATCCTAAAAATTTCTCTTCAAACAATGTGAAAAACACAACAGTTTTATGTTACTTTAACATTCTCTATTTTTCTCCTCTTAACAAAGATTTCTTACTTCTAAATTCCTAAGTGTTCTGAATTGTAATGACATTATCATTTTGTACTTGTGGTAGGATGACTCGCTTTAGGTAGCTCATAGGAATTGTTATTCATGTCTTGCTTCATAATGTTCAGAGTACAATATGTACCAACAATTTTTTTTCACTGTTTTCCTTCCTGCAGCTGATCTGATACTAAAGTGCTGGCTTTAATAAGTTTCCACTTCAGTTTAAAATAGATAATTTAAGAAATCCAGAAAGCGGACGCTGCCAGAGCTCACTGTTTCCTAAAACCAGATTGCTGTTTTACTTCTTCCACTGTGAGGAAACACAGGCCTGCAGAACCTGCCCCACCTCTTCCTCCTAGTAAATTGCTCTGCCTGTGATCCAGTCACTTCACCGGGGAAGTGCTCTGTGTTGAAGGCTAGCATCCAATTTCACTTCTTACTTTATTGTCTTTTTTTTTTGTTGTTTGTTTAAATTTTATTGCTTTCCCATCTGGATGGTGCAGCTTTTATGTGGTATTAAAAGTATGTGTCCAAAAATGTGTCCCAGATGAACATCCTGTTTGCCTTTTGATTTAAATTTCTGTTTAGTAAACCTTTGTGGTTTGGATATAGTGAGGAGTATTTTCGACAGAACTCCCTACCCACTTCCTCAAAAATAACAGCTCCCCTATCCGTCCCTCCATTCTTTACCTCTCCCGTGCTGAATTAATGTTGCCTAGCAGACACATTCTTAGGGATATTAAAGAGTATTGCCATCTCTCACAATGATAAAATCTATGTCAAAACATTACTGTTGCAGAAGCTCTTTCTATAAAAAGGTTATTTTACGTGCTATGCCATTAGCAAACTGAAAATGTTCCCATCAGGCCCCGGTAGAAAAATAACCAATTTTTGAATTATGAGATACTTGCTTCAGAGAAACATAAACAATGGCTTTCTCAAAAATAGGCTAGCAACTGTATTTTTCTGGTCAAAACCAGAAAAGGAATATGGTTAAAGTATTTTTCAAGTCTTTCCTTTCAAAGTGGTCATGGAACTCCTATCACAGATGAATAGATTTACTTGACATATTGCATAAAATTATTTTTTTTAAATAACTATTGTTTAAGCCAATTTTTTGGAAGCAGAAAAATTTGGTTGTCCTTGGCATTCCTTAATTTGCTTACTTGGGGGTATATTTTCCCCAAATCCACACATATAATTTCCAGTGCCTTTAAAAGGGGTTATGAACACACATCTGAAGGAGAATTGACCGCGTGGTTTTTGATGTTTTAAAGCCAACTAAAGCACGATCCTCTTGCTTCCTTTCTGATCCCAGCCCTTTTCAATGAGAACAATGCTTATGCAAGATTTCCTAGGGGGATTTTGTGGTTTGAGGTTTTAATAATCGAGGCTAAAATTCAAATAGGAACCACAGCTGCTTGGATAAGACTCTTAGACCTCTTTATTTGAACTGCCGTGAACTTACCAGAATTTTTAAATATTCTGAGGAATATCTGACAGGCAGGAGGGACATGTGGTAGCCGTAGTTCCCATATAAGAATATCTATATATCTATAAATTGTATGAAAATAAAATAAAATGATATGCATTTTCTTTAAATATTGTCTCTTTTAAAGAGATAAATATTGCTCTTATGATTCAATAAGGGGAATCTTTCGAGAATATTTTAATAATTAGATCAAGACCATTAAAGTGGACTCTGTTTATTTTCTGGAAAAACAAGCTATGTCTTTGCTATATTACTCTTTTGTGATGCATTTTTAAAAATTGATTTCATATATAGGTGCTCCTCAACTGCCAATGGGGTTACATCCGGATAAACCCACTGTAAGCTGAAAATACAGTGAAGTCAAAAATACACTTAATAAATCTAACTTACTGAACATTATAGCTTAGCCTAGCCTACATTAAATGAGCTCAGAACACTTTATTAGACTACATTTAGGCAAAAACATCCAATACAAAGCCTATTTTATAATGAAGTGTTGAATATTTCATGTAATTTATTGAATGCTGTACATAAAGAAAAAAAGAATGGTTGTGTGGGTACTCAAAGTACTGTTTCTCCTGAATGTGTGTCACTTTGGCAACATTGTAAAGTCAAAAATCATAAAGTTGAATCATTGTAAGCTGGGGACCATCTATAATTCTAAAATAGTATTGTGTTTAAAATGTAAGATCTATTAAAACAAAACCAAGGGATATCCTGATTAAGCTCGCCAAACTTAACCTGCCTTGCTTACTTTTCCTTGATCTTAAAACCCCTGCCAGCCAGTCCATAGCCAAATGGTATTTAATGCCTTATAAATAACATTTCTGACTGGTAGTCACTGTTAGGGACAGGTGTAGGTGGGCAGTGTTAACCACAGGAAAAGAGGATGGGGCAAATATGAGGCCAGTGAGCATTTAGAACCTAACTCGCAAGGGCAGAAACTTGCAGTTAGGGACTTTTCCTGGCCAGGAGCATGTGTAGAAACTAGGAGCTCATGTTTAAAGGTGAACTTTTCCTCATTAACATATATTAGCATAGTAAAAATCACACCTACCAGTGCCATGACAGTTTATAATGTCATGGCAACCCCTGGAAGGATAAAATTGGGGAGGGCCCTTAGCTCTAATAACTCTCCCTTTTCACAGAGAAATAATGAATACTCCACCCATCTTTTAGCACATGAAGAGGTATAGACATAAAAGTGGAAGTATGGTAAGGTCCCAGCGTTTTTCTCACAGAGATTTTCCTTCAGGAACTGTACTTTTGCTTTCTATTTCTATACTGAAAAGCCTGCAATAAAGCTGCTGTGTGGAAATGCTAGTATCTGTCATCTCTTTGTCATACGGGCCTGGCTTGTGGGCTTGTGATTCTTCCAAGCCAGGAGCCAAAGAACCAGGGCAACACCACTCAAAAAGTCAACCCTGACAGTTCATTATAGTAGTACGTGCTTCAAGTTGTTTTTCAGAAACTAGGGGACAACTCTTGTCCAGTACAAACCAGATGAGACCACTGACCTTCCAACTGAGCCTGCAAGAATGCCCAAGATCTTTTGACATCAGAGAGCCAAAACTCCTTCCTCAGATCATGCTAACACTGCCACTTTCTTCACATGTGTTCTATGAAGAACCATAAAGCTTGACTATGCATGCACAGATCACTGATTCTCACTTTCCTTTACCTCCAATTGCCTTTCTCCCCATACCTTGGATGGCTTTGCTCTGCTAGCTTAAAAATATCTGTAAAACCCCATCTTCAAGATTGTTTTCTCCCACCTCCTCACTTGGTTGCCTCATGAATAAAGTCTTCTCTTTACAAAACCTGTTGTCTCAGTGATCGGCTTGCTGCATGAGGGCAGAACGAACTTGTTTCAGTAACAGAGGATCTGTTCATGAAGTTCCTGAAACTTGAAATATATTAAATAGCAGCCTTTAGATGTATTTAAATGAGGCCCCAATATTCCTATAAAAGGCAAGAATTTCAGAGTCTATCACAAAGCTATAACATTATATAAATGTTTATTTAATACATAATTGACCCATATATTAAGGAATTTGGAAGGAGAGTATAGCAGAGTAGAAAACCTATAAATTATCCAGTATTAGATTTAGGTAAAGGACCTAATCCAAAGAAGAAAACCTTTAGAACTGGAACACCTTAGATGACTTTGAGGCTCCTTTTCAGGGCACAGAGCCCCAAAGGTGTTGGGCCTGGGGGCTGATGGGCATTTCTCCAGGCACACATAGCCCCGGAAGATTACAGGCTTGAAGGCTTCTGCTCCTGCTGGGCATCAACCCCTGTGCCTTTGTGCACAGTCATATTTGGTGGTTCTCATCTAATCCAGTAGTTTACACAGTTCTCTACAGACTCCTGTGAAGTCACAGAATTGTGTTATGGACTTCCACAGGGGTAGAGGGGTTCCCTGTTGGGGGTCAGTAGGATCTGGATACCTCCTTAAACTTCTACCAGAGCGATTCCACATTTTTCTGCTTTATATTAATCTTCTGGTTAAGATTTAGTTTAAAGCTAAATGGCAGACTAGAAGTAGCCTGCACGACACCACTATCACAGACAGCATAAAAGTGGCGAATAGATACACAACTTTGGATGGTTTGCCTGAGCGAGAGCACTGGGAATCCACAGAGAGGAGGCGGCAGTGAAGAAGAGTGTAGTGGGATGACCAGTTTGGCAGGACTGGAAGTACTTAGGGAAGGCGCCCACAAATGGGGAAGGGGGACAGAGGGGAGAATCCTTGGCTTCATGTTTCCCCTGAGGATATTGCAATGGGAGTGGGCAGGCCCCTTGACCTCAGTTGGTCTCCAGAATGATTCAGAGACTTGACCGGAAGCTGTGCAGCTGCACTGCTCCTGAGAGAAGTCACGGCTGGCTCTGCAGCCCTGGGCACTGTGGCTGGCGATATTGTGGCATCCAAACCCTGGAAAGCCACTTCTGCCTGGGCATCAAATCTGTGACTGCTGCCTCCTCCTTGCCCCTGCCAGGTGGGGAAGGAGCAGAAAATCCTGGCACTTGGGCACCCCCATCACTGCTGCCACTGGGGACCTGGGCAGAGCAGGAGACCATTGCCAGGTGCCTCTGGCTGTGGCCTGGGTGATCCTGCTTAACTACCTCTTAAGGGATGCAGGTGGAGCACGCGCCCACCACCCACTGTTGGAGTAGCTGGAACGCTACTGCCACCGCCGCCACCGCCTGGGAGGCCCTGAGAGGGGCGAGATCCAACACAACCACTACCTTTGGATCTGGGAGGACTGCACACCATTGACCCCTGAGCACCACGCCCTGCTGGCTCAGTCCGCCTCACGCATGCACCTTGCCCTGCCCAGCACTTCCAGGAGCCCCAGGCCCATGCGCATGCACATTGCACACCGTGCCCCTCGGTCTTCAGGTGGTCCTTGTCCTTCCAGCGCACATCTTGTCTCAGGTCCTGAGCCCAACTCATGTGCGTGCCTTGCACCACAGGCCAGCCCTGCCACAACACTGCAACTCTGTGAGTACCACAGGGGAGCAGGGGAAGCGGCAGTGTTAAAGGTTCACAGTGCATCTGCCCCTTTCCTGCCTGGTCAAGCTTGTAGTGTAGGACGCAAGCACGCCCTCCAGGGACCCATCCCTATCTTCACCAAGCCGTGGAGGTCCCAGGAGAGAACACGTGTACCATATCTGCTATCTGTAGTGAGCTGAGAGAAGAGGCCCCAGTTGAGAAGGAACCAGCGTAAAAACTCTGGCAACATGAAAAAAAACAGGCTGTCTCAACAACCCCAAAGGATCACAATAACTCTCCAGTAATGAACTCCAAACAACAAAAAATTATTGAAATGACTGTTATGGAATTTAGATTATGGGTGGCAAGTAAGATGAATGGAATTTAAGAGATAGTAGAAAACCATCTTATAGAAACCAAAAGAATAATTTCAGGACATGAACAAAAAATTCATTGAAGAGATAACATTAGAAAAGAAATAACAGAACTTAAAGAAATGAAGATGTCACTTAGGGAATTTCAAAATACAGCAGAATCTCAGGGCTGACAAAAGAAGTTCATGTCTGTTCTAGGCAGCACCTGACCATGTACCCTGGGCCTCCCTTTCTTAGAGCATTTACTGAAAAGGGCTTACAATTGTGAATCCTTCCTCTGTCCTTTTGAGATGTATTAATATATGTATTTCTTACAACTCAAGGGTGTCTTTCTCAAGGACCTGAAAGCCATTCCTTTGAAATGTAATCATCAGGAAGGAGAGGCCCTCTGTCTCACAGTCTCTGTGGGAGGATAGAATCCTGACTTCCGTAATTGCCAGCCAGCAGACACAGCTGGCCTACTCACATTTACACTGACCAACCCTTTGTCATTTTTCACTTGAGTCTCCTCTCATTCCCCTCCCCTATGTCCCATTCTCTCCTTAAAATTCCCTGTCACCACTGTGCAAATTGGCATAGAGCTCTCCTCTTTCCCCTACTGTGGGTAGTTACTGGATAAAATGCTTTCACCACTTTTAATGGTGAAAGCTAATGTCTAGCTTTATTAAGCTTTGATAGCTTTCAAACAGGAAGCAGTGAGCCAGCTCTTGAGGGAGCTTATGGAGAACCGTCTATGAGGAAACTTGGTTTTCAGGAGCTTGCTAGCAATACCTGGGAGTGGTTTAGCCAGTCCTTGAGGATGATGGGGTCATCAGTGATAAGAATTCAAGGAATGTGCTTGAATTCTTCGTAGACTAGAGGCATAGAATCTTGAACTACAAGAGGTAGGCAGCAAGAATAAATTATTACCCCAATTCTAGAACTTACTGGTTTGAGAATTGTTGAGATAGTGCAGCCACATTTTGCCTACTGTGACAAGAGTTTCGAGGCCCCAGAAGGAAGAGGAGACCTTAAACTCTAAGTAACTTTGAAAGCATTAACCTTGGAAATCCTCTGGAGTGAGGTAGGCTAAGAGAATCAAGTTACAGAATCCACCATTTAATCAACATAAAAAATGATATCATTGCATGGAAATCTCTGAAAAACAATCATAGACAAAGCATAAGAAAATAATAATAAAGAATGGGATTATTAAATATCTAAATCAGCAATGCCTGTTCAGGAAAACAAAAAGAAAATGTCTCTTTCGGGTGTCATGTCCAAAGTCCAATAAACTTACCAATTTTCCTTAATTGTTAGGCAAAAATAATGTACTTTTGAAAAGCTTTTTCTGGATGAGCACACCCAAATTTATACTTCTTTTAATTGATTCAGCATGGGTTAGAAGAAATGTAATGTTAAACACTGGGTATGTAAAGCATGAATAATATTTCTTTGATGGATAAGTATTACCAATGAGATTTTATTGGACTGATACTGAACATACCTAATTTTACAGTTATTATAATGATTTAGAAAAGGAGAATATAGTCACAAATTTTATAGCAAAAGCTAAGCTCTTCAAAGAAGCAAAGTATGTAGTTTTATAGCTAAAATTCAGCATAATTCGATCAGGCTATATAAGTAGGTAAAATAATATGATGACCAGATACCTAAAGTAAACATTATATAGGTATTATATTTCATATATATACATAGCAATTAAATGTTGAAAAGTGGAAAAGTTACTTTTATTTTGCAAGATACCAGATCTTTCATGTGGAAGGGGACATTACTGAATACAAATAAACATTTTGAGCCCAAATGAGAAAGCAGTTTTCAACTAGGACCCTGAAATTTGTAAGAATGCTCAAGACTGAGAGTGGAAACAACCAACACTAATTTGGGAAAGTCCAAGATTAAGTCATTAATGATCTCAGTTCCATCTTCCTTGATCTTTTTTGCAGCTTTCAATATTTCTTCTTTCTTGAAAACTCTCTGGTATTTGTTTGGTTCCTCCTTTACTTTTCAATCATTAGACCTCTTTGTCTTGCTGACTCTTCTTTTCCTACTCCCCTAAATGGGCTATTCCCTAAGGTTCCATTTTCAGTTCTCTTCTTCCACTATAGGCTTTTCTTTAAAATTTTTATTTATTAATTTCATTAAATTCATTAAAGTACATGCATTCAGAGCTCTGGCACTATCCCCATCACATGCTATTGCTCATTGGATGGAAGTAGCTCATACTTCTCTCTCTGATATTTCTTCTACTACTATAACAACTATAGCAGCTGCTGCCCTTAACTACTGTGAACCTGTCTCAGCACCAATGAAATAGATGTAATATTTACATCTGAGGACTGGCTTGAAGACTAAATGAGTTGATATATAAAAAATGACTAAGTAGTTTACTTAGAATAGACCAGGTTCTCAAAGAATTGCCTTCCTTTTTACATTTTGTTTCTTGTTTTTACCTACAACATGAGGATATTTCATGAAGAAATAGAAAATCTGAACATACCAGTGATGAATAAGGAGATTGAATCAGTAATCAAAAACCTTCCAACAAAGAAAAGCCCAGGAATGGATGGCTTCACTAGAGAATTCCAAGCTTATCCTATGATGGTAATATTACCTTGGTATCAAAGCCAGACAATGTCACCATAAGAAAAAAAAAAGCTACAGGCCAGTATCTCTGATGAATATTGATGCAAAATTCATTAACAAAAATACCTATCAAACTGAATTCAACAGCACAGCACATTAAAAAAATTATACAACATGGCCAAATGGGATGATGTTTCAACATATGAAAATCAATCAGTGTCATATACCACACTAACAGAATGAAGGGCAAAAACCACATAATCATATCAATACATACAAAAAAAGCATTTGGCAAGATTGAACATTCTTTGATGATAAAAATGATCAATGAACTAGGAGTAGAAGTAACTGCCTCAACATAATAAGGCCATTTATACCAAGCCCACAGATAGCATCACAATCAACAGAGAAAGACTCAAAGCTTTTCCTCTAAGATCAGGAATAAGGAAAGCATGCCCACCCATACCACTTCTATACAACACAACTGGATGTCCTAGCCATAGCAATTAGGCAAGAAAAACAAATAAAAGACATCCAATCAAAAAGGAGGAAGTAAAATGGTCTCTGTTTGCATATGACATGATCTTATATACAGAAGACCTCTAAGACTCTCTTAAAAACTGTAAATGAATTCTACTAAAGTAAATAAATGAATTCAGCAAAGTTACAGGATATAAAATTGACACCCTCAAACCAGTTGAATTTCTATACGCTACAAATAATCAAAAAAGGAAATTAAGAAAACAACTCCATTTATAATAGCATCAAAAAGAATAAAATACTTAGGAATAACCCTAACCAAGGAGGTGAAAGACTTGTACACTGAAAATTACAAAGTATTGCTGAAAGAAATTAAATTAAATTGAAGAAGACACAAGTAAATGGAAAAATAGCCTGTATTCATGTATTGGAAGATGTAATATTGGTAAGATGTTCATGTGATCTAGTGATCTATGAATTTAATGCAATCCTCATCTACCTCTCAAAGGTGTTTATGGCAGAAATAAAAATCATCCCGAAATTCATATGCATTCTCAATCAACATGAATAGCCAAAATAATTTTGAAAAGAACAAAGTTGGAAGACACACTTCCTGATTTCAAAACATATTACAAAAGAGTGTGGTGCTGTCATAAAGGCAGACAAACAGACTAATGGGGTGGAATGGAATAAAACAGAGAGCCCAGAAATAAACCCCTGAGTATAGGTCAAATGATCTTTAACAAGGATATCACTTGGAAAAGGCCAGTCTCTTCAATGAATGATATTAGGAAAACTGAATATCCGCATTTAAAAGAATAAATTGGACCCTTACCTTTTATTATATACAAAAAATAACTCCAAATGGATTCAAGACCTAACACTGCTAAAAGAAAACATCAGGGAAAAGCTATGTGATAAACCATGACATTGAACTTGACAATGATGTCTTAGATAAGACACCAAAGCATAGGCAACAAAATCAAAAATAGACAAATAAGACTATCTCAAACTAAAAACTTTTGTGCATCAAAGGATTCAATCAACAGTGAAAGGGCAACATAGGGAAGGGGAGAAAATATTTATAAATAACATCGAAAAAGGAGTTAACATTCAGAATATATAAAGAAGTCCTACAACTCAACAATAAAAAATCAAATATCCCAATTAAAATATGTGCAAAAGATTTGAATAGAAATTTCTCCAAAGATGATATACAAATTGCCAACAAGTATATGCAAAGGTGCTTAACATCTCTAACCACCAGGAAAATTCAAATTAAAATCACAATGAGATATTACTTCATACATATTCGGATGGCTACAATCAAAGAAACGGAAAATAAAAAGTGTTGGTGGGGAAATAAAGACGTTGTAACCCTTGGATACTATTGGTGGAATTGTAAAGTAGTATAACCACTCTGGAAAACAGTATGAAAATGCCTCAAAAAATTGAAAATATAACTACCATGTGATTGAGCAATCCAACTTCTGGATATATAAAGGAAGTGAAAGCAGAATCTCAGAGAGATAATTTCTCTCTGATATTATGCAGACATTGTGATCAGTGCTGTTCATAGAAGCACTAGTCACCATAATCAAGAGGTGGAAGCAACCCAAATGTCCATCAACAGATGAATGCATAAATAAAATATGGTATACACATACAATGCAAGATTTTTCAGACTTAAAAAGAAAGCAAATCCTGTCACATGCTACAACATGGATGATCCTTGAGAACATTATGCCAAGTGAAATACAGCAATCACAAAAAGATGAATGCTGTACGATTCTATTTATATGAGGTATCTAAAGTAGTCAAATTCATAGAAACTTAAAGTAGAATGATGTTTACCATGGGCTGGGGGAAGGAAGGAGAGGGAAGTAGCTGTTTTAATGGTTATAGAAATTCAGATTTGTAGAATGAAATATTCTGGAGATCTGTTTCACAACAATGTGAATATGCTTAACACTACTGAACTGTACACTTAAAATCAGTTAAGATGGTAAAGTTTATGTATGTGGTTTTTTTTTTACCACATTTAAGAAAGAGAAACAATTCATCTTCTTAATTTCCTTATACCAAATTGCATCTTTTACCTCTCTGCATATCTTATGACATTCTCTTGTTTTTTTTCAGTATACTAAGATTGGCAATTTGCTTGTCTCCTGAATGTCTCATATTGATAAAGGGAGGCAGAAGTGTAACATAATATCAGTGATGTATAGGTCGATCAATGAATACTACTATTTATTGATGCTAAAACATATTATTGATTACATATGTTTATGTTCATCTTGAACACCCATGTAAAATCCATATTCCATCCAGTATACTATATTTCATGGACTTTCATAAGGATAGGAAAGGATGTATTACCTCATGATGTTAATTTCCAAATCTGTGATAAACCTGATGATATCCAGATATTGACCTGAAACCCTGGGAAAAAATATTTTTTACAAAAGTATCTTTAAAGCGGATATCTAACTAATACTAGAGAATTGATTGTTTTAAGAGCCTATTATTTTTCATACTGAATACTCATTGCTTTGTATATGCTTGCTTATTAATGAGGGATTTTCAAGTCTGCTTGAAGCTCTGAATGGCTAGACTAAGTGTAATTAAGTAATGTGGTTAGTTCTTACAAATACTTTTTACCTTCTTTCTAGTTGATCCCTGACTCCCATTCCTCCAGCTCTTCCAATGATATTGAAAACATCCACTTTGCTATATTAAGACCCCCTTTTTTGAAATGCTCATAGTATTTTATTTCTTATACAACTGGACCTGACTAATAAAGGAAGGAAGCTGCACCCTTAGTTAAAGGTAAGACAAATGAAACTCAATCACAAACTCTAATTTTTAGTATTAATAAATAGAAAGCTTAGACCTGTGCTAACTAGGCCTTGATAACTTAATCTGTTCTTCCCAAGTCTTCTCAAACTAAGTAGACTTGTTCATTAGATTTATAAGTTCTAGGTACTAGATATTGATGTAAAGACATTTCTTGAGATACAGAATAAATGAGTACTATTCACAGAATATTAACAATTTGAAAAAATGAGAAGGAAAAATGGAAGGAGTAGAAGATCCATTGTGCACATAGGCTAGTAACTTTCCCAATTCAAATCTTTGAGTTTGTCATATAGATAAATACATTTCATTCATGACAAACATAAAGTGTTGAAAGAGAAATACTTCCGTACTCCTCTATCTCCTAAGGATACTACCTCTATGTTTTTTGATAGTGAAGAGAACTATCAGAAACCTAATACAATGCTTTTTGTTTGTGTAAGTTTCTTGTCTCATTTTGTGTGGCATATGGAGTGGATTTTTTTTTTTTATTTTGTCAGTTCTTTTTTTTTTTTCCTTTATTGAAGTGTAATTTGCATATCATGTCTTTACTCAATTTTAAGTGTACAATTAAATGGTTATTAGTAAGTTTACCAAGTTGTACAGCTATTGACTATAAATCAGTTTTAGAGAATTTCCTACCCCCTATTGAGACCCCTAATACCCTGGAGTGGAATTTTGACCACTGTATTTTAGGTGACCCATGATAAAGAGATAAATTGTCTGTAAAGACAAATAAATTAGATAGATGGGATTCTATATAAACAAATTAAAACACAAACTTCTGGAAAGTTGAAGAAGAGTGAACAAGACGTGATTGAACATCACAGATTCACTTGGTGCTTGTACTCAATAAATGCAGGTACCATTATTCTTTAAAAATTAATAAATAGCTGCTACTAAACTCTGGCCAACATCAGGACAAGAGGGTAATGTAAAAGAAGGCTGAAGTGTGAAAAATAATTAAATATTAAATAACTGTAGATTGCTACTCTAATTAATGCAATATGTATCTTATTAGTGTCTCTTCACATCAATCTTACACTATTATATAAGTTTGTGAAAAGAGAAAAAACTGCACTAAAAATAAATGTGCATGTGATTTTTAGAAGACTAGATATTTATATGTTCCACATATTGAATCAATTTTCAAACTTCAAATTTTTAAAGTGCTTTTGGAGTGGAACACATCCTGAGTGTGCCCTTTCCGTTCAGTCTCTTACTGAAGTTCTACTAATGGCATTCACGCATGCATACAACCCATCTTCTTAAAAGCAGCCTACTTTAAGATTGAAAATATGACCAAGAGTGGCCAAAATACAACTCTATGTAAGCAATCCAGTTACGTCCTAATTAAATTTCGATGTGTCAAATTCAAGTGATAGAAAATGGTTGAGGTACTAAGGAGGGCAGCTGAAATTTTACAGTTTTCTCAATTGTAAACTTGTTATTAAGTGGGAAATAAAGACTGCATACTTTTACTGCTTTAAAGAAGATAAAAAATGACATTTAATGACATTCTTGAGGAAGATGAACATTTGCAACTGCAAATGGAACTTCTTGGAAAATAAGCTTTCATTGCTTTTGTTGCACATATCTTTCTTTTTCAATTCAACATGAGCCACAGACTTTAAAATCCAGATGCGCAGCACATGACAAATATGGGTAAAACTCTGCCAATGAAACAAAAATATTTGTTTCTGCCCTATTTAATGTGTTACTTCCTCCAAGTAGCAATAGAAAACTAAGACTTTTAGAAAAGAAATAAAATGCCAGTAAATAAAAAATATGGTGAATAAATTCTAAGAAAAAATATGATTATGTTCATCAATACTATATCATTAATAATATTTAAAAGGCATTCTAAGACTGGGTAAATTAAAATGTCCAACTGAAATTATAGTCAAGTACTAATTAACCATTCTATTTCCAGAAATAACATAAGTAAATACATCTCACCAAAAATTCTTAAGCTTTATTTAACTTCATTTTCATCACTGTTTATCTCCAAGATTTAATAAAGGGCTGCTAAAGGTGTAACTAATATGAGAGGAGTGAATTTATATTCCAGAAGGAATACAGAGCACAAGTAATGGATTCAGAGAATTTATTAGCTTAAAAATTAATTTTTAAAATGCAAGTAAGAAGAGATGTGCTGTCTGACCAAATCCATTTGACACTATGGTATTTCTTTAATGCTGTAATGGAGCTACTTCTCTGCAGGGCTTTCTGGGAGTCTGGAGAAAGCCCACAATGCAAGCAGAGTATAATGAGATCCAGCCCTGGTTGGGCAAAATGAGTCTTCTACAGCAAAAGGTCCTCCAATTACTGGAGAACATTCAACTTCCATCTTTTAAATGTATGTCATTTCCAGCAATGATTCTTTTAATTTCCAAGAGTTCTTTAGTTGATCGCTGAGTGTTTTGTATTCAACTCATCTATTCATGTTTCATAGATGAAATAGCTTTTCCTATTTAGCTGATGATAGTAATCACAGATTTTTTAAACATATTTTTTATGCTACTTCAATTTTCCCTTTTATCCTTTTGTGTATTTGTTTTAGTCTCTTCTGTATTACAGGCTTTTCTCAGATGTCAGGTGATACTTGGCTCTTCATTACTGTTAAACAGAGAGTTTTAGAAAGGGATTCGGCACTGTGTGTCCAGGTGGGCTTTTGAATGGGAGGATTTTTCATAGAATGATTGATGATTGGACAGTAGACCGACTTCTCCTTGGGAGGTTTCCAAATGTCAATTTCTAGAGATTTTTTTTTTTTTTTTGCCTGAAATTCTTATCTTGCTTCAGAGAAGAATCATCTCTTCTTCTGCCTGGAGTCATTTTCCCCAGCTAGTCACATGGTTGAAGTAGGTGGTTGGAGCACTCAGTGTCAATTTTAAATACTTTCCCATAATTTCCCATTTGTCTTTATGGCACCTCACCACCATTCTTCTCTGTGCCTGCTGTCCCTAAGTTTGAAAACTCCTGGTTCATTTTCTCCACATAATAACCCCATGATCTCCTGAGATCCTGGCCAGGGGAGAGGTGAAAGTGGCACGTGACTGGGTGGGGGTTGCTAAGAGAAGATGGTCATGTAGCTCTGTATATGGAGAAATATGACAGATGTTTATGTGGGGTAGGGAAGATGAAAATTATTCCATACACATATTGCCTAAGCAGTTATTCTGTTTTCAGGTCTGTACTTTATCTTCCATTTTTGATGAGTTATTACTTCCAAGCCCAGAGTTCTTTAGGAGGAAACCTATCTCCTTTCTTTTTGGTATTCCTCTCTGAAGGCACTGAGTTTGTAAAATAATTACCCTTCCATGTGCTTTCCTTCTTTCAAAGAGTGGTTGAAATTGCTAGTTTGTATTTGGCCCTTCTGCTTTCTTTTGTTTTCTCTCTTTCCCTCTCTTTCTTTTCTTCTCTCTCTCTCCCTCTTTTTCTCTCTGCTAACTTAGCAGAATTTGAAAAGGGAGAAGTGATAAATGGACATAGCTGCCTTGATGTTTAACCAGACACACAGACTGAGGATCCTAATCCACTCCCTGCTCTATGCACAATTAGCTTCAGAGTGGGCAGCTCGGAGGCTTGGAGGTGAAAGGCCTGAATGATCACAGCTGAGCAGCCTGACTGCCGCAGGGCTGACATTTTCACTTAGTTGCTTGATTAAATAATGTCCTTTACTTTTTAAAAAAATGTGATTTTTTTTTTTGTTTGTTTGCTTGTTTGAGTCACATCATTGATGTAACTGTGGGTTTTCCATTTCTTTGGCAGTACATTTTCTGGTCTCTATGATTTAGTTGATTTCAGCTTCTATTTTAAATCTATTGGTATTTATCATGTCAAAGAAATAAAGAGATAGACAATATCCTTCCTGCAAATCTCTTCCAGACTTTGATTTACATGATAAGCTTATTGTTCTGCTAACTCCTACTGTTTCAAGTACAAATACCCCTACATTCCTTCTGTATGTTTTTCAAGGTTTTCCATAATATGGCCCCACCTAATCAACATCATTTCCCATCATTCTTTACACCTCTTGGCCTGGCCAGGTGAATCTTTCGTATGTCCTTCAAAACCAAAGTTCTCCTGCCCTACACTGTGGGACCTTACACTTCTGTAGAGCCCCCATTCCCAGACGTGACTCTCACCACTCCCTGGAATGTGCACGTCACTACTGTCCATCTCTGAAAACCTACCTCATCCTCAAGCTTCAGCTCAATTTCCTACTTTCTTGTACAATGGAAGCACTTTCTGGTTTTTTACTTAACAATTTCCTGCAAAATCATTCTCATCTCCTTGAAATGGATCTTAAACTTGGAGAACTGAACCTTTCCTTTTTTATTTCTCTCCGTGCCTCACAGTACAAATCCTCTTTCTGGGCACGTAGCAATTTTTTGGCCAATTTCAAAAAGGTGTTTCTTGCAGTCTTTTACTTTTCAGTTAGTGGTTTCATAAGTTGGTTTTATTTCCTGATAATATATTTTGAAACTGGATTCTGAGAATTGGGAAGTTTAAAAGTTTTCTTTAGTTGAATCAACTGGTTGAAGGAGGAAAGTTTTGTTCTCTGCTTATAGTGGTACATTTGGGAATATAACTAAAAATCAGTAGGATTTACTGCTATTTATTTTAATATTTTTATGTTTGTAAGAGGATAAACTAGCTACTGATATCATCTATACCATTTTTAATCCTCATTGCATAAAATTCCTTAATTTACATTTCCATTCCTTTCTTGAATGTTCCCAAATTTTAAAAATTATTTTTTGATATGTTTGCAGAGATTTTGTTTTTTGATTTGTTTTGTTTTGCTTTGTATTTCCCTCCGGTACATTTAGTAAAAGACCATAAAGTAATTTTCTTAAAGTTTGTTTTTAGTTTATCCCATGTTTAGTTAGACTTAGTGCCAAGCTATGTTTGGCAAATTTGAGAAGGTAATTAAGCAAAGTTTATTTAATGCTAAAAAGAAAGCAAGAGGACTCCTTTAAACTAGGTGTGAGAAACTGAGTCGAGCATGTTGAGTACTGCCAAAATGCTGCAGAATCTTCTGTTAATGATTTAATTAGTAGCAAACTGTCATCAGTCTCAGTAAATGTCTTAACACCTGTTTCTTTTAGTCAGCCCCTAGTGACTTAAACTTATAACTTCTAAGTCATTAATGTTTTGCTGTTATTAGAGTATGTTAACATAAGACTTCACTTGGTTGGTTTTAGACTATCTATAAAAGTAAGCTCTTTTTTCCCTCTTTCTCTTCTCATTACCTAACTATCACATTTTTAAATGAATGTCCTTGCCACTGCTGAGAAACTATAGTGCTTCACTCGTAAAGATAAATATAGTATGGATTTTAGTATTTTGGCCACCAAGCACCACAATTTAATTTGAGAGATGCCTCTCCTTACTGAAAGCCTTCTTGGTGGAACATGAAATCCATGTGCCTGCCCTTCTACTTCAGAAGCTGCCTTCAAATTACTAGAAATGCTTTCTATACCTCACGACACTGAAAAAGCCAAGCTTGAGCAATGTGAAACAAGGCCACAAGACTTATGAGGTTTAATCTATTCCCCAGTAAAATTATCAAGCAGTATCAAGATTGCTACTGAGACACTCTTGAGTTGCTCTGGTTTGGTATGGTTTAAAAGCTGTTCATCTTTAGCCTTCTTCCTATTACTGTGAGCTTGTACATATACTTCAAATGGAGTCACTCTTTATAAAGTCAACCTAGAGTCATTATTTTTTCCTTGCAAATAAAACAACTTCTATGATGTACTCACCGTTATTTCTAACTGTCTCTTTTCTTGCATGCCAATATATATACCTATAGAACAAAGCTACATGATGCCTTTTATTACCAATTAGATTTTTCTTTTTATTATTTCACATTTCAAGGAAATATTATGTATTTACTTGTATTAAGTGTAACAACAAAAACCCTCTAAAGTTAGGCCTTGTATCCTGAATCTGGAAAACTTGACTCAGGTGAATGTGAGATGCTCAGAATGCTGGACTATCCCCAGGAGCAAGAAGACAAGTGGCCACGAAAATGAGTCTCTCCACATTCTGAGGATGAGGATGAGTGAGAAAGACAAGGAATATGAAGATTCTTTACTTTTAATTGCATACTGCTTTGAAAAGAATATAATCAGATTACTGATTATACATTTGGAATAGTAAATAGAAATATAAATTGAAATACCATTTACTTAATGCAATTTTAAAATGATACAAAAGAAAAAAACTAAAATTTTTCCATGTCTTTAGAAAAAATGATATATATTTGATAAAGTTACAAAAATTTCTTTGAGGAATAAAATAAACTGTAGTTTGAGACCAGTCATAGAATGTTAAGGAAACTCAGAGATTCGTTTAATAGAGTGTTCCCAAGTGATTGCTTATTTTCTACAGTACTTTAAGTCTAATGCAATTGATTGCTGGGTCAAAAAACCAGTGTTACATACCAATTTCATTGGTTCAGGTCACCTATTTCTACCAATCCTAACCCTCAATCTTGACACTCTCCACATCCTCAGCATCCAATGATGTTACATTATCTCTTTGCTCCTCATGTCTACTTTCATAACTCTCTAACCTGGTCTTCTTCTAGAATACTGAAGACTTCAAGAAGTTAAAAATAAATCCTCTTCTAGAGGAAGTAGGAGAATCCTCATTTAATTTGATCTCACTTCACATATGAAATTAAGGATTTATAGGAAATTACATTAGCATTTTCTTTTGCATAGAAAGGGTTAATCTTTTTTAAAAAATGAATGACAAACCACATTATTTCTATACACCACAATTTCACTGAAATTCTATCATATAAGACTGAGACATCTGAGTCCTAGAACTAATTTAGATTTCAATATATCTTCTTTGAAACAACTGTAATATCTTAAAGGGAGAAGTTCAGTTGAACTTATCTGATAGTTTAATTTTCTACTCAATGCCCTCCCTCTACTCCTACCTTCTGTCTCTAGGCAAAACATAATACAAATAAAACTTAATTAAATTGCCATTCATTTTTTTTAAACTGAACTTGGGTTTTGTAGCTTCAAATTATAGTTTCAGCCTTGTTTTATTCAGCATTTTGGAAGGGAATTTCTCTCAGAAAAGTATGTGACCCAGGAACTATAAAATTGAGTTTCTATACTTGTTACTTCATTGTTTTCCCTGTTTTACAGCCAAACCCAGTGACAGGTTTGTGATACATTTCACTTAGTTTGCAATGAGAAGAGTATATTATGAATTTCTTTGGATTTTATCTCCTGGAAATATATTTTCTATGTGCAGTCTGCCATTAGGAAAAATAAAAGACCTTCTAAAAGCATTATAATTAAAAAGAAAAGGATGACAGATTTATCCTTAACATAAAATAAATCAGTCAGCTTATTGCAGAAACTCCTTGTGGTTTCAATGAATACTACTCATAGTACTATTACCTACATGTCACTTCTTTTAAAACTTAACACAAAAGAGATATAAAAAGCACATCAGCCGAAGCAAAATAAAATGTGAGAAATTCAGCTCATTGTGAGTTAGATTTTCCTACTGATCTTCATGGTTATAATAACTGCAGTTTTATGTGTAGGCATTTCACTGGGGAAAGTATATTTGTGATGTTTAAATATCTTGATATTTCAAAAAGAAATTATGCCTTGTAGAGCTACTTCTTTGTCAAAAATGTTACAAAAACCCCACTAATTTAGAACATCAAAACACAGGGTGGCTGGGTTAGATGACCTAGAAGACAGCAATTAACAGAGAATGGAAGTCCTCAAACCCAAATGGATGTCTTTCAAAGCTAAGGGAGGGGGGAAAAAGTGAAAAGAGTGAAATGAATATCAGAGAACCAAACTTTCAGCTGGTCAGATACCCTTCCCTTCATAGTCAACTCTCATTTTTATCTCCTACTCTTGTATTTAATGGGTGATTAGTAAAAGAGCCACAATTTGTAGGGCATTGTTTGATCCAATAAAGGATCAAATCCAGAACATAAAAATTTAAGTAATTATAGTTTCCTTTAATTCATTTCATTTCAAAGTTCTGTATAAAATGGATTCTAGAGGTTTCCATTGAACAATAAATATACCAGTATGAATATTAGGTTTTGCTTTCAAATGCATTAGTATTTTGGTGTTTCTAATTGTATGTTCGTAGTTGTGGCTTTCAATCTGGTTAAGAGGATGCTTCACATTTTCAGTCAAGATAGGCGTTTTCCTTGAAATATTTACGTAAAAACTAAGAAATACTTTCAGTAGTTCAAACATAATGCAAAGACTCAGACCTAGGAAAAAGCTTGAATTTTATTACCATGCAGGGAGTTGACCACAGTAGTAGGCAAGTAGGGCATAGAAGTTGACTTTCACTTCCAAGGCAGGTAGTTGTTTTTTTTTTTTTAATTTATTCATTGCTTTTTTTAAAAAAATGAAGAGAAAAAGTAGCTGAATAACTTCTGGTTGGCTGGATGCCGGTATTATTTTTATTGGCAAGAGCCTCTGAGTGGCTGAAAGGTGGCCATTAACACTCTGACAGAAAGTGCTGACAGGGTGATTATAAGATTAACACCCGATGTTATATTAAGAGTGTCAAAACCTCACTCTTACCTGTCAGTGGAAAATAACAGCAGGAGCGGAAACACTACAGATGCAAAACTATTTCTAATGTTAAAGTACCATGCTTTGGTGTGTCTAAACTTTTCTCGATGCCCATAGTAGCTACTGAATTTAGCTGATGGTTGAAAGCATTCATTTTTTATTTAATAGTGTGATTTTAGGAGTGAAGGATTTATAAAAACTGTATATTATAGTCATTCTCATTTGGAATGAAAATCCTACATATGATTTGGTCAGGAGAAACTAATTATTAATTATACATTTCCTTTATAAACCCAAGTTGTATTTTTTAACAATTCTTTATCTCAATTGTGAGGAAACATTGAACAAATAAGTTACTTTTCAAATTGTCTTTATAATGCTTTATAGCCTCCAAATGGAAAATTCCCCAATATTAGAAAGTTTTCCTTCACAAGGTATTTGTTTGTGTGTGTGTTTATTTTTAATCAGACAAACCCATACAACTCCTCCTCTGCATCGCACATGAGACTCCATTAAATGTATATAAGTGAGGATGGGTACCGTGGTGTGTGCCTGCAATCCCAGCTACTGGGTAGGCTGAGTCAAGAGATGGGAGGATCCTTTGAGCCCAGGAGTTTGAGAAGGTTGAGACCAGCCTGGGCAACATAGTGAGAACTTGTCTCAAAAAAAGTGTGTATGTAAATGTAAAATGTTAGCATCAGTTAAACAATGAGAACCCCTAGTGTTTCCATGTCTAGGGGTAGTGATTCAACAAGTTAAGTTGATCACTCTTTTGGATGAGTTTCTCTTGGGGAAAAAAACATAAAAATCAAGAATTGTAAAACAGGAGACAGTTTGCAGAGGTGCTTAATGTGGAAGTCTTGAGTCAGAGAAGTGAGGAGCTGGGGAGAGGGAATTAATTATTTCTCCCAGATCACTGAGGGAGCCTATCTAGGTCAGTCTCATTCTGGATTCTGATGGATCTAGACACGCTCCAAGAATCCTGGGTCAGCCTCAGTTTTGACACTGCCCTGCACCAGATGATTCTCTCAGAGAATGAAGGCTGATGAAGGGTAGAGCCCTTGAGGGCTCCTTAAGCCTCTGGAATACGGGAGCAGTCCTTCAGGAGCAAACCCTGAGTGGGAGGATAGGAACTCAGGCACGGCTGTGGGCTTAGCTTCACTTACAGCTTTATGATACTTACATATAGGTTACATTAACCTCCACATGTGGTCTTGTCCTGTGCCTTGTGCCCCACAAATGTTAGCAGTGGGCCTGACTGGGGACTACTCCCACCCAAGTATTTCTTTTCCTCTTCCATATAAATAATTCTCAAATGTCACTAAATTATAAATTCAATCCATTAGAAATATATTTTATAGGTAGGAAATTTATTCACGGTATTTTTCATGAAGACTCATAATTCCATTTCTATCATTGCATTAGCTAAGACATTTTTTAAATTAATAGGCTCAAGAAAGCTTCCAAATTTGTGTTACTGGCTTGATGATCAGGGAAGTTTTGAGTCATTTTGCACAGACATCACAGAACTCCATCGGAGGCAATGAAATTACCTCCTTGATTTATGCTAAAAATCATCACAGAATCATTCAACCTAAATCAATGGTTTCCCAAACCAACAAAGAAAAATAGTTATAAAATCCATAGTGGAAGAATCCTTAGATTTGCAATTAAGACACTTTGAATTCTAATGCCAGTTTGGCCTTTTACTATAGCTTTACACTACATACAGTCTCCAAACTTTGATTTTCTCAGTTGTAAAATGAGGAAGTTAGAATGTATTGGTGGAGTCCTGTGTCTCCAAGCAGCCTCTTGAGAGTAGTACAGGAGATAGGGTGAGTAGTCCTCAGAAACTCCTACCAAGGTTAGTAGTACAGTGTGTCTTTAATAAATAACTCTGCTGTGAAAACAGTAATAGTTTTCCAACTATAGGTTAGATAATTTCAAAAGTCCATTTTATCTCAAAAACTTTCTGGTTTTAATTATGTAGAGAAGTAAAGAAGGACTTTGGGCAATCAAACTTAGATGAAAACTCTTATTCTTTGACATTAATACAAAAAGAAGGAAAAAAAAATCCTAACAAATTGCTTCATGATACTCATTTTTACTATTTGATAGAATCACAAACTGGTTGAGACTTATTTTTGAACCCTCTGGAATTCAGAAGAGCTGAGTTATCACAACATATATTCTCTGTTGGATTTGTCCGTGTTTCCACTTGAACAGACCAGTTTGGTGAGTAGAAACAGACAGCAGATTTTGGTCACTGAGGAAGTAAAAGCCAAAAATAAGAAAAGTGGTTTTTATGAAAATAAGGATGGGAAATTTCTGAGAGATTTTAAAGAGATGAGCAGCATGGGCTGAATGACAAGGAATGGAGATAATATGAGCAGGAAAGTAGACTGATTGGAGAGGCAGCAGGGATTGTAGGCAGGAAAGGTAACACTAGTCCAGCTGTGAGATGACCAGGGCCCGGAGCTAGGATTTGGCACAGGGGCTACGGGGAGAGGGAGGATCTGCATGTAACTTGCCAAAGAAGACAAGTCGAGTAGGTGTTAGAATGGGAAAGGAGCCAGGATCCCTAGGCTTCCCATCTACATCTCCATTCACTTGAACACAATTTCCCTTTTGGGAAAGTAACCTTTGTCCTTTATCCTAAGTACTTTCTAATCATCCACATCCTACTATAAGGTTACATTTTAATGGAAGTCAACTTGGAGACTTCTCCAGTGACATGAAACTGTTTTCTTTCACTCTGTGGTTTAACAGTTTCTCCACAGTAACAGGGCAGCCTTTTTATTAACAGAAACATGGACCTTATTTGTGGTCTTCAGCCATGGCAAAACCCCCATTAAAGCCAATGGGAGTTGTGGCTAAGCAAACCTTAGTGAATAATATTCATTTTTTACAAGGTTTGGAGTATGAAGCAATCAGAATTTTTATTTACTTATTATGTATTGCTTTTGGTTCCCACGAAAGCATTACCACAGATAAGATATAGGATTATATCTTTCTTTAGGTACATAATACAAATCCTGAAATCTTGAATAGAAATCATATAGTCTTCAGTAAGGAAATATATGTAACTTTAACTATTTAATAGCTCTTGATTATCAATTTAGACATTCTCTTTTCATTGTTCAGTTGGTCTCAACACTTTGCAAGCATTTTCACAGTATATTGTTTCTACAAAAGGAATAATTCATTCACTCATTCACTACTCCTAACAAGTTCTCTAAGTTCTATTCACCATGAAAAATAAGAAGGAGAAAGAATGTAGTGTCAGAAAAAACAAATACCATTTAGGGCATGCTTCAGAAATTTATGAAATATTTCATAAATAATTATATAAGAGTTTACATCATATAATTAATAGTACTGTTTGCATTGGAAATTTTCTTACAACATCTCTGTGATGTGAGGTGGGACACAGCAACAAACCTGGTACCAGCCAGTTGACTCTCACCTTATCAGTATCTGATCACTCCGTAATGGTCACCAAGACAGCATCATGTTTTTATAACTATAAAATATTTGCATGCTACGCTTTCTCTTTATCCTCCTAATTTTGCATAATCTGTGGTAAACACTGGGGGAAATCACTATTATAGCCCATTAACTATAGTATAGTAGTACAACCCAGTGTACTACTTTTAAATATTTTTCTATTTTGGATAATTTTCGAAAATATGACATAAGGTTAATTTTACTGACTAAATTATTCACTCCCTGATGGAGTACCTCTGGCAATCAGAACACAGGGCACTAGTGACCACTTCCTTCTGGAAATACTATTCTGCTTTTTCCATGACCAATTTTTTGCTAGTTAATTTCTTACACATCCGCAGCTAGGACCTACTCTGCACTCTCCCCCCTGATTTGCCCCTGCAGGCACCCACACCTTGAGAGATTAATTCACAAATATTCCTTCTGTCCCTGGGTGATGCGATTAAGACCTGGGTATATGGGATCTGGCCTGTGATTCTGTCCCCCAAGCCCTAGAGATAAAACCCTGACCATGCCAGGCAGAAAGTACTGGTCCTAAGTCTCTCTCATGGGGTGCCCAAGCTGATTCAATGTTCCTCCACCTTGGGAGGAGTCACCAGGCAAGCAGCACCAGAGAGGGCCAGTCAGGGAGCTCACAGTCCAAGCCCCGCTGGAGTCACCAGGCAAGCAGCACCAGGGAGGGCCAGGCAAGGAGCTGACAGTCCAAGCACCCCTCGGTCTGCTGCAGGACCCCAGAAGGAAAGTTCTGAGCCCATTCCCTGTGGAAGCCTCCGTATGGTGGCTCAATTGTGTCTCTCAGCAGCTGCTGGTGGAGGAGGGGAAGCGGCAAAAAAGAGTCTAGGTGGATGAAAGTCCGCCCTCTGGTCATTTCCAACCCTCTCTCTAGGAGGCAGTCCACCCAGAATGATGGGGCTTTGAAGTCATGCAAATCACCCTGGCCCCACTGGACACCTGTGGATCCTGCAGTCTGGGCCAGAGTTGAGAAATGTCTGTGCGGTTGAGCAAGACAGAATGTGAGGTGTTAAGGCCCCTGGGGAGGGCAAAGGTGCTTGGTGGATAGTGAAGCAATATGGCACCTGCTGTCTCCCTCAGGTCTGTGGAGCTGGAGGCACCCTGGTTGGGGCGCTGAGAGCCCGGTGCCCTATGTGCAAGAAGCTCTTTGCTCACTTTGCAGAAGGTCTCTCCAGCAGCTCAGGAGCCCATCAATAGTTCGAGATGCGAGGTGGGGGATGTTAGCCAATCCACCTACTCTTCTCACTGGTCTCTGAGCCTTTCTGGGCTTAATCCCTGCCGATGTCTTTCTCTCTCCTTCCAGTTCTTCTCGGCAACTTCTTCCAGTATAGTCTCCTATAGTAGATTCAGGCACCCTTTCTTCAGATCCTCATTGGATCTATGTTTGTCTGTTTGTTTTTTCTCTTTCATCTAAAATTTCTCCTTCTTACAGAGATGCTCTAGCTGGTGGTGTCTTTGGTCTACCATCTTCAACATTGCTTCTTTTAAATGTATCACATGCTCTGTTGCCAGTAATCTTAAACAAAATATCAATCTGTTTATGTATGTATTGTTTAAATTCCATTGGTACCTCCCATTACCTCATGATAATGTCCAAATCCTTACATTTCATTCAAGCCCATTACTCTGCATTCCTGTCTCTTCTCCTGCTGCAGGTACTCTCTAGCTTTCCAAGACACTATTTTGCAAGCAATTGATATCCTTTCAAGAGCTCATGCATATCTGTTTATTATTATCTCTCTGCTTGAATTGCTTTTCCAATTTTTCTTCTGTAATACTGCTTATTTATTTTTTTCAGGCTCAACTCAAATGTCACATTTTCAGCAATAAAGCAATAAAACCATTCTCAGCAGGCAAATTTAAATCTTACTTTATTCTGCCCCTATTTGGCTTAGGATATATTTAATCTTCCTTCATCTTTAGCAAGCATCTCAAAATCCTGTTGAATCTTTATGTGGTCTTAGAGTCCATTTCAGGCAAGCACTACCAATCAACTACAGGTATTCTGGGAGATAAAACCTGTGCTATAGTATCTGAAACACATTAAGTTCTTTAAGAGCAGGGACAGCAACTTCTTCATATATTTATTCCAGGAACCCAGAACAGGAATAGACTCTTAAAAATCATTTAAACTGCTAAGTTTATTTGAACTGATTTAAATTGAGATGGAACTGCTAACAAAGTATTTCAAATTAGCTGTTAAGGAGAAATCACTAAAATTTCAGGTATGACTTAAGGTTAGTTACAGACAAATATCTAATCTTATGATTTGAGTGGTGAGAGTGTATCTGTTGACAAGGATGAACTTTATGTTAGCTTAGAAATAAAATGATAGCAATGATAATAGTTATGAGAATAATTTATGGATTATTCTGTAATTGCCAGGACCTGTATATTTTACCTTATTTAAATAAAAAAAATCTAATTATTATCATTGTGTTCATCCTCCTCCTCTTCTTCATTATTCTATATTATAAATAAAAAAGCCAAATGGAGAGAATTAATTAATTTACTCTAGGTTATACAAAGAATAAGTGACAGACCTGGGATTCAAAGTTAATTCTGCCTATCTCCAAAGCTTGGGTTCTTACCAAATAAAATATATTGGTCCCTTACTTAGATTTAGCTTTAATGTTTCTGTGGGGTTAAAAATCACAGAATTATCCTTTCAAATACACAAGAAATGATTCCAATATGGAAATTTTTCAGAAGTACTTCAGAGTTGGGTAGATTTGAATTGTCTTCTAGTCTTGTTGCATGGGCATTTCAGCTGAATCTGTTTCAGTTTTTAGATAGAAGATGATGTGCTAAGTGGTAACTATCAGGTTCCCAAATGACTGTCTTCAGCGGGTCTCTGTTAGGAACATCCACAGATGCTTGAGAATTAGGACATGGTAACATTTCAAAAAGATACATTTTTTTTTGCCTTCATCTTTTAACTTGCTCAATGTAAAAAATGTTTTCTTCATGTTAAGAACTATATTGTCCTAAATCCCAGTTTGTTTGGGGCTCTGTCATCTTGGTATATGACCTTCTTCTCTTTCTTTCTAGCCTCTGTTGTTTATCAGCATTATATCCTATATTTCCCTGTTTGTGCTGAAAACTTTCCTTCTTGTTTTCCTTTGGACTGAAACTTTTGCCATCATCCTAGGAAGTTTCATCCTTAAAAATTTCAAAGAAGCAGCACATCTAACTCTTGGTTCATTTACCTTCTCTGCCATGAGCTTTCAAAATCAAACCCAGGGAGTTGTCATCACTTGAAATTGTTTCTCTCACGAAATCCATGAATCAAATGCCCACTGTTAGGAGACAGTTCTCCATGGGTATCTCACATTTTTGCTCATCTTGCAAGTGAGATATTGAGTACCCTTCGCCATAAGCTATCTTTAAAAGGATGGACATAAAGAAAATTACTTCAAAGAAAGAAGAGTCCCCCTCCAGAACAAGGGGCATGTTTGCTTATAACCTTGGAAGATAAAGATAGTGTCTTTCCTCAGAGCAAAGGGAAGCTGTGTTTACTGTCCAATATAATAAATACGATATCTTCTACTAAAGCAAAGGGAAGGCCTGCTTAATGACCATTAATGAAACATTTGGGTTCCTTAAACTCAAATTTCCTCTCCTGTAATCAACCCATTGAATGTGTAGGTGTCATCTGTCCCTCTGTGTTGCCCTGTGGAAATTAGAACTGGGAAAACCAGAGTAAAATTGATAACATTCTGGCTAATTCTATTACTGTGAGTAATAAACCATCTTCTACCTACATCCATGAAAGAGTGGCAGGCTAATTGGTTACCTTGAAAATAGGCTAAAATCTCAGCTCCTTCACTGTTCTTGCCGTCCACTCTCTACACACAATCTCATATTCTTCCATCTTGCCTCTATGACATCTCACTCCTTTTTATTTTATTTTATTTTTTAATTTTTTTTATTTCAGCATATTATGGGGGTACAAATGTTTAGGTTATGTATGTTGCCTCCCCCCCCCGAGTCAGAGCTTCAAGTGTGTCCATCCCCCAGATGGTGCGCATGGCACTCATTATGTATGTATATACCCATCCCCTCCTCCCCCCTCCCATCTGCCCGACACCCAATAAGTGTTATTCCTATATGTACACTTAGTTGTTGATCAGTGAAACCAATTTGCTTGTGAGTACATATGGTGCTTATTTTTCTATTCTTGGGATACTTAACTTAGTATAATGAATTACAGCTCTATCCAGGAAAATACAAGAGGGGCTATATCAGCATTGTTTCTTATAGCTGAAGACATCTTACTCCTTTCTTTGCCCCTCAGCCTGCACCAGGTGCAGAATCCCTCTCTTGTCTTTATTGATTTCTAGTCTATATCCTAAACCACATTGTTAGTGTATCTTTTCATTAACTTCATCTGGAAAAATTCTAGTTTTCATGACTCTAACCACCTGCTTTCTCTTTCCAGGCTGCTGATCATCTCTGGGGGAATACACACACAGCAGATTGATATTAATATAACTTTGATCATCAATATCAACTACTCCTTAACTATTTTTTCTGGCCATATGTCTCTCTTTAGACTATATTTGCTCTTAGCCAAAAGGCCGAGAAGTGATGTCTCTTTGGGAAATGTCTTTCAAACTTGTACCATTCTCTTCAACTTCAGTACCATGCCTCAATCTCCTTGATTCTTAGCAAATTATGTTACTTCCTAATTCATAAAGAAGAGGGTAGCTATAAAATGAAATTCACCTACATTTTCTATCAACAAATGCACAAATCTGTACTCTCTTTACCCAAAATATTGTTTATGAATATTTCTCCTACAAAAGAACATAAAAGTCACACATTTGATTTAAAATATATTGAACTTAATAAGTGAATCCTAAACATATCTAGCACAGTGCTTTTATTCCTGCTGTTTATTAAAATTTGGCTCTTGAAACAAGATAAACCTATTGAGCCAATAATAACTATTTTCTTTGCTTCCTTGAGTGGGAAATGAGTCGATGAAAAATGAGCTCCTGTTTCCGATGTAACACTTGTCAGAGAGTTGGAACTATTGGAAAGATTGACCTGCTCCAAAGTGAATGAGATGACAGGGACAAAGGAGAAGGGTAGATAAGACCTTTACAAAGAGCTATAATGGGGTGAGACTGTTGGAGTTGGCATTTTCTTCTTGTTTGAACAATATCCTCATATCTAACCTGACCCTTGTGACTTGCTCTAAACAGAAGTTTAGCAGAAAGCCAGCACAGTGCAGTCAAGATTCAAGATAAATTACTCACATAGCATCTAACTTCAGGCACAACAACCAGGGAAAGAATATCTGGAAATTAAAACATCCTACACTGGGACTAGGGTGAGAAAATAGGAGGCATGGCAAGAGATACCATATCCTCTTCAACTCAAACAATAGGGTACTTTCCCCTTTTAAAAGAATGTACGTAATGTTAAGAGTGTTCTTTATTATATCTAGATACATTGATAGAAGGTTAAAAAAAGGCAATTTTTAATCCCACTAGAAGCAATTCTGCCAAACATCTCCTCTCTAAGGTTAATCTTGCTGTGTGTGCTCTGGACTAAAATCTGCTTTGCCATCAAAGTAATCTTGCATGTGACTCTGTACTTTCTGATTCTCCACACTTCCCTCTGAAAACTTAGCGTCACAATTTAAATATACTCAAGACTGTTGCACAATATTAGATCCAGTGGCCTCCTTTCAATCTTTGCATTACTTATACAAGTAATTGCACGTTTATATAAAGTTGACAACTCTTCTTTCTCAAATAATTTTTCCTTGGCTTTTGCATTTTCATGGTTTTTCTCCTATTTTTCTGCTTTCCTTATTCCTTGTCTGTTTCTCTGGTTCCTCCACCAATAATAATTAAATATTGGAGTTCCTAAGAACTTTCCTCCAGGTTCTCCTCTTTCCTTACTGCGCAGTCTCTAATTAGATTATCTTATCCATTTTGAGGAGACTCAAATGAGACTTTGTGCCAGTAACTCCAAAATCTAGCATGAGACTTCTCTTCCAATTTTCAGGATCCAATAATTTAGAGCCTATTCATTTTATATGTAAGTATCACGCACAAAAATGTACAAATGGATCTCATGATTCCCCACTCTGAACACACTCAAACCTACTCCGCTTTTTTTCTCTGACATTAATTACTACACACCTACACACACATACACATATTTATATACACTTGCACATTTTTAGGTTATCTAAAATTTTTCATCATATATTAAATATTTGCAAAGGATGTAGTTTTTAGAATGTTATAGAGAGTGACATGTAAAAACATTACTGTTGACTTCTGTTTGCAGCCATGAGGGAGTAACAGGTATCAGCTTACTCTTGAGCAAATAACTATTAATCTGGACAAAATATATGAAGCAACTTTTTTTAAGCATTGGACCACAAATAACTCCAGGCTGTGATCCTTGAAAGAAAGGAAACATATGGAGTGACCTCCAAGTTCACTCTGGCTTTCTGCCTAGGGACACTTTCCAAGGCTCAGCAGAGGTAACTGAAGCACAGACAGAGAGTGGTAGTCTCTCTCGGCAAAAGAAAGAATGGAGTTTGGGTTTACTGGAGTGGATTAAGTTATCATTGTATTTATTATTATAAATATGATAATAAAATCAAACAAATGACATTTATATTTTCCAAGATTTGCTATATCATATTAAATATAAGTAAAATATTATTGGAAATGGAGTTTCTTAATGAGATGACATACACTTTTTTTCAATTATTTATTTACTTTTTGATGAATATTATCTTTTGTTATAATTATTCATTTTTGTAGTTTTAGTTTTTATAAGCAGTAAATACTAGAAATACTAATTTGAACAAAGTGTACAGAAATTGAAGTAGGATTTTAAAATTACAAAGCCACTCATTTTAAGCTATATTCTAGAAATCATATAGTGATTGATTACAAAATTATTTGTTAATTATCTCTTGGCCGAAACCAGTATATGCAAATATAATTGGTTTTTATATATTAATCTCATATCCTTCCACCTTGCTAAACTTTTCTATTATTTCTAATAATTTATCTGTGGTTTCTTTCAATCTTGTTATGGTTGAGAAAAGCAAACTGCTGATCTTATATAGAGTTTAGGCAAGTTTATTTTGTTTTGTTGTGGGCATAGGGTCAGGTATGGGCTGTTGACATTCCTGGCGCATGGTTTATATTGATGACAGAGGCGAGAGTAGGTTGCTACTAGTCTTTGAAGTATTTTCTGTTACTTACTGAAGTGTATTGTTGTTCACCACATAGGTAAGAGTAGGTTAATGTCAGTTTTAGACACATGATTTGTAATGAGTCTGTTGCCAATTGGCTGATATTCAAGGTGCAGGGCTGTCACTGATTGGCTGGCTTTCGGACACAGGTTGACCGAAAAGAGTTGTCATTGATCAACTAAATATGTTTGAAGCCACTTCTGATACTTACTTGTTATAATGGCCATAGAACAATCACTTTTATCCTAGGAGTATGGACTTTTAATTTTTATATATTAGTAGTTATCTATCCTGTACAAGTTAAATAAAATAGCCAAAGGAAACTATCTGTGCCTGAAGTTTTATTTTGGGGACTATTTCTGTTTAACTACTATGTTAAGTCATTAGTAGTTTCAGAACTATGCAAGCTTTTCATTTCTTCTTGATTCTGATTTGATGAGTTATAGTTTTCAAAGTATTGTTGTGTTTTGAATAAATTTACAAAATTGATAATGAGCATCTATTTTCCTGTTACCTTTTAAATTTCTACTTTATATTTAGTCATGTAATATTTTCTATTCACAATATTTGTTCTTTTTTCTTTTTGGCTTTCTTAGTCTTGCCAAATATTTCCATATTTGGAATTTTTTATCCAAAGAAGAAAATTTTGATTTTATTGATCTACTATATTATATTTTTGTTACTTTATCATATCTTCGTTTTCTGTTTTGTGATTTATGCTGTCATTTTTATTTTCTCTCTCCTTCTATTATTTTTGGGTATATTTTGTTTCTCATTCTCTTACATTTGTGTGTTAGACATTTAGCTCGTTAATTTTCTGCATTTTTTAATTTCTGATATATGCATTTTAAAAAATATTTCTTTAAAGCATAGGCTTATGCAGTCCTATACATTTTGATGTGTAGCATTTTATTCTCATGTACTTCTAACTCTTTAAATTGTCCATTTTGATTTCATTCTAACTCATGAGTTAGTCAGCATTTTTTAAAATTTCCAAGTAAAAGATAATTTTACTTATCGTTTTTATTATTCTAAATTTATTGCTTTGTGATCAAAGCATATAGTCTCTATAATATCTGGAAAATTGAACAGAAAGAATAAAAGGGAGGTTTCAGTCCCATTTTCTACCAAAATGCTGGACTAGCAGGGACTTCAGGATTCACCTCCCTTCCCCTTCGTGCATTTCTAGACAGATTATACAACAACCTCAGGGCAATATGAGCTCACAGGCACCAGAAGAGAGACAGAAAAAGATTTCTATTCTATTTCTAAACTACAAATAAATTGGACCTCATATTCCACTGAAAGCAGGGAAAATAGAACACAGGATCAAATAATAAAAAATAAACATAAGTAAAAACGTTAAGAGGAGCTATCTAAAATAGGCAACAAGAATAAGAAACCACAAAAAAAAGCAAACAGGAATATTCTGTGTGAAACATGTACTAGCTGAAATAAAGGATATAATAAGTAGTATAAATAATCCACGAATTACAAAATTGGACGATTAGTTTGAGAAAAATTCCAGAAAAAACAGAAAAGAATAAATGAATATAAAACTTAAAGAAAAGTTAAATGATATGTATGATAAAACAAGCGCAAACATTCTTAATAAAATTCCTAGAAAGAAAAAAAAATTAAGATGAGGAAATAGTTTAAGAGATATCAGAGATATATTTCCCAGAATTAATAAAAGAATAGAAATCTCTGGTTGAAAGGATTCATAGCATGCCAAGAAAAGGCATAAAGAAAAACCTGTGTGGACATGGTAAAATTTAAGATTATAAAAGACAAAAAGAAAATGTAAAAAGTTTAAAAAAGAGGACATTAGCACATTCAAATGAGCTAGAATATAATTCAAATTGAACCTAAGATCTTCTGAGCTTGTGCAGAAACCTTGTATCTGAGTCTTCAAAGAAATTTAGAACTTCACTAAGAGTAGAAGAGGAGGGACTAACCATTTTAAGGAACTTGGAAAAGAGAGTTTTGTTTGCATATCTATAACTAAGCAACTTAGATTAAGTGTGAGGTCTTGCCTTTGTCCTCACTTGAGTAAATATTAAATATATTCCAGCTACTAATATGATTTGTTAGTGAGTGGCCTTTTCAATTGGCCAGTGATTCCAACTTCCCACAGTAGACCTTAGATTTAGCCAGTCCAATTCTTACAATTTTCATTGCCTGCCTAGCCTCTCTGGGCATTTGCATGTAAACCCCTGTTATGATTATGATTGCAGATTCTCAAGTCAAGGGCCTGGGTTCTAAATCAAGATCTGCCACTCACTGATTGTATACCTTGGGGCAAATTACTTAACCTCCTCTCTGCTTCAGTTTCTATATCTACTATACTATAATACTTACAGTACTTTGTCTAATTGTTAAAGATTTTACAAAAGGAAATTTCACAGTAGTTTCTGTTATAAACTGTTTTCACCAGAGCACATTCCAGTTTGTCAGATTTTCAATTGATTCACACAGTTTATTACATCATATCTTCAATGTTTCCTTGATCAGTAAGAATATAAAGTCTGAGTTACAGGATATGTCATTATCAAAATGGAATCCTTTTTGAGGATTATAGAGTTATTTTGATATAGAGAAAGAGGAATATTGTTCATCTGGAAGATGGGGATAGGCAAAGGTGGATGTTGAGCTGATTTGGGGAAAAGATTTAGTTGAAGTTCTCTACCAAATAGAATGGTAGGTAACTGTGATTGTTAGGATTATAAAAGTGGTTGGAAGGAGTAGAAAATAGGTAGAGATGTTGGAGCCCAAGTGGAAGGAAATAAAAAGGGAAACTTTTGGAAAAGGAATGCATAACATATTATTTAAAGATCAGTACACATTGTGATCATGCACCTTGCTACCTTTCTAAATCATTAGAAACATCTATAATGTTCATGTTATTGTTGGGATTTTTGTGTAAGTACAGAAGGGACAGGCCAGAATCCATTTCTTGTGAATGAAAAGTTTGTTGAGACATAACTAAAATAATTTACACAAGAAAAAGATCTAAGTTAGAGATGAGCATGTGAAGCCAACCCCATAAATTTTCATATGTCTTGGGGAGATGTTGGCTTTTTCTACAGGACCTAAATTAGAACTTCAAGGTACTCTTATCCAACATATTGATGGGCAGGTTGACTTCAGTTGGCATCTGCTAACAGCAATGCCTAATATTTATCCTCACATGCTAATATATATGTGTGTATATGCATATATGTAAAATATACAAATACTTCATATACATATATATAAAGAGAGAATTAGAATAGAAAATGTATGTCAGAACTGAGGCAACAAGAATGGAAATAGAAGTGAAAAGGAAAATTTCTCACTGTTATGGCAGCTGTTATGAAGATACAGAGGGATGGAACCTTCTGTATATTTGGTGGTCTTACATTAATAGCTGATCAATGTTTATTACAGCACACCAGCTGGATACATGTGAGTGTGTATGTGTGTGTGTTCTGTACTGATAATGACTTATAGAAGATTTCTAGGTTAATTGCAATTTAAAATTTCATACCCTCTATGGCTTTTGACAGTTTATTATGTCAGTAAGAGTTCACATGCAAGGAACTGTTTAATATCATGACTAAATACATTGTTATTGTAAAGAAAATTAAAATACATTATACCCATATTTTAAAAAAAATTGCTATACCTACTCTAATGGATTAATTCCTTACAAAAGAGAATTACTAAATTGATTCTATTCAGTAATTTTTTAGTGAGATTAAAAGTATTTGACTAATTCTTGGTTACTTTCTTAAAACATTTATCAAGTCACATAAAATATAAAATTTCTTTAGTTGTCAGGGTCAGGTCAGCTGCTTTGCTTTGCAAGATAAGTAGCAGATTGCAATTCTTCATGCCTGTTTGTTTGTAATGTATATGTGAAAACTATTAATGCCTAATGAGAAATATTGCAGGTACTTCCTTTTGCTATGTATTTTAACAATTTAAGAATTTTACAAGTTAATGGCTTAAAATATTAATTTTTATTTACCCAGTCCATGAAAACATTTTCCTTGCAAAAAATATTTTAAAACTACCTAAAAATCTCCACATATCACCACTCCTAATCCTGAGTACTGGAGGGCAGAGGGAATTAGTTTACTTTCTCATTATTTCTATGTATAGATTAAACCATATGAAATTGCCTTCTTTGTAGTTTAAAGTAGCTCAGCTAAACTGAGTTAAGCCACTCAGTCACACTACAAAGAAGGCAAATTCATATGGTTCAATTTAAATTTTCATTTTGGGAATTTTTTTAAAAAAATTAATACCATTATACTCTACTTATCTAATTTGAATTGTTCCTTGGTCAAAGATCTTAGAAAACAATTCTTTGTAACTAATAAATGATATTTTGAGTTACATAATAATGTAGCCATTCTCTCAATAATTGAGTTTGGGTTGTGCTACTTTTTTGCTGTGATTTATTTTACATACCCCCTTGAACAAATAAGTGAATGTTTCCTTAAGGTAAATCCTAAAGGTAAAAATGTTAGGCCCAAAAGAATACACATTCTTTTTACTAGTTATTGCCAAATGACAGTGTGTCTATTTAAAAGTTCAGCAAAATGTAACCTTGATTTTCTGCAATCTTAATACTTCATATTTTCCCATTTATTTATTTTCTTTTTAAATTAAATAATAGCTGTTCAATTATTTTAATTTGTAGTCACAATATTAGTAGTAATATTAAGTGTCTATACCGGCTATTGAAAGTGAGTCTCCTGTAAATTGTGCAGGAAAAAAAATGCTCTCTTACCTAAGAAATCCAAGACTCTTAAATATGAGCATTTTCTGAATATCCCAAACACTTATGTGTAAAAAGCAAATGGTTCCTAAATGTGATGCCATTACTTTTACAGATGATTTAAGCCGATGAATTCTTGGCAAGTGGTGTTTTCAACCTTTCTTCTTTCCTCTCCAAAAGGGATTTATTAACTCAAGTAAGGGTTTGAGGTCTTAAATGTGTTTCCTAAAAATGACTTATTTCTCTTTCAAATAAGGCATTTTCATTCTGGGCCAACATATAATGACTAAGTTTCACATCTGCCCTGTATTTATTTTAAACTCAAGTTTTTTACGAATTTTGATAACTTTCCTACAAATGCATTAACATGGAGATATAACACAAACTCTCTGACTCAAACCACTTACACAGGTAAGTTTGGTTTCTTTCTGAAGCTGAATAGAAGTGCTAATTATGTTTCTTGGCCCCTAAACCTTCTTTTCCAAGTGCATCCTCTGATAGCACAAAGATGGAGATTTTGCAAATTTTGTACCTGAACCCAGGTTGCAAAACTGGGCTGAGAAAATGGAGTAAGAGTGACCTGTAGTGGCTGCTTTGAGTAATCACAAAGTAATCTATATCTCAAGGGGATGGATGGACAACTCTGTTTGCATGACTACTTAATGCAGCAATGTAATAAGCTAGAACTGGCTAACCACGAAACTTTTATTTGACTTTTTATGTCACTCTGTCTAACAGGAAATCAATATCCTGTGAGTCATTGTTTACACAGCTTAAAAAGTACATTTTTAATTGGTAAGTGGAAATCTAGTCACACCTATTAATGTGACTTAGGAGCTTCAATGCCTAAATCCCCCATACACAGATTTGGAAAAGTACCATTTAATGGAGGCAAAAATCCTTTGCTTTTCATGCATTGATAAAAGCCACCTGGTAGTCTTTTGAACCTCACAATTTAGCAGCAGGAGAGGAGTTACTCGTTAGTACCATATTTAATCTTAAAAAAGGGAGACCCTTTCCCAATTAGAATTAAAGTCACTATTGATAGGAATTAAATGCTCAAAATTTATTTTTTTCTTTTTGTTCAGGGACATCATCACCTACTTCTATTCTATAATACTACCTTAAAATGTAGAGAACATTTGCATAATTAACACAGTTCACTCATTTTATAACCTAAATATTGCTTTTTTAAAGACACAGTTTTTCTCCAATCAAAGCACTCTTTAGTCAAAGATATGGCAAAAGATAGACAAGTTCCTGCAACAGACCTACTAAAATTATGTTGTAATTTTTTCCCATGAGGACTTTCATCATTATAAATATTCTGTATATTTGTATAAATGGTTTTCAAAACATTATGCTTTGTCTTAATGAATTGTAATATTACTCATTAAAATTACTTTCTTAAAAAATTTTTAGCCTGGGCACTGTGGCTCACGCCTCTAATCCTAGCACTCTGGGAGGCCAAGGTGGGAGGATCCCTCAAGGTCAGGAGTTTGAGACCAGCCGGAGCAAGAGTGAGACCCTGTCTCTACTAAAAATAGAAAGAAATTAGCTGGACAACTAAAAATACATATATATATAAAAAATTAGCTGGGCATGGTGGCACATGCCTGTAGTCCCAGCTACTAGGGAGGCTGAGGCAGTTGGATCACTCGAGCCCAGGAGTTCGAGGTTGCTGTGAGCTAGGCTAACGCTAAGTCACTCTAGCCCAGGCAACAGAGTGAGACTCTGTCTCTTTAAGTAAAATCCATTATTGTGTATGATGATAGATTCTTCTAAGAAGAGACCAGTACTAGGTAACATTGTAAGAGAGAACAGGATTTCTGAATTAGTGTCTTTTACACAGGCCCATTCTAAAAATGTAGGACTTACAAAACATAAAAGATGAATAAAGCAATGTAGTTTGGTGGAAAGACCACCAGATTGAGAATCTGGAAGCCCATGTTTTTAGATCTTAGTTGAGATACTAGTTTACTTCTAGGTATTTGCCAAATTAAGATATTAATTAAATTAAATGACAATGTAATTTCTTTGAAAATTATTATAATGCTATATGCATGCACTATATAAATTCCAGATAATTACAACTCAAAAATTGGATGGATTATTGAAATTGATTTTAGATATTTTCTTTAAAATGTAAACATACATGTGTGTCTACATGCATACACAGATTCTGACTTAATGATTGTTCCATTATATATTACTATAAAACAAATCTCCCCCTAGCCAAACATAAAACAGCAATTATTTTATTATATTCTAGCTTCTGTGGGTGAGAAATTTGGGCAGAACACATTAGAGATGATTGGTATCTTCTCCAGGTTGTCTGGGCTCTCAGAATGGGTAGGCTTAGCAGTTAGAGATGACTGAGATGGCTTCATAAGTGCCAGATTGGTTGTGTCTACGATCTGGGTTCCTCAGTTCTTCTCTGTAGGCCCTTCATGTGGTTAGACTGAGATTCCTCACAGCATAACAGTGTCAGACTTCTTATGTGCTGCTGCAGGGTTCTAAGAAAGAATGTTCTAAGAGACATATCTGTCATCAAGGCATTCTAAAGTTGTGAGGAGAAACATAGACCCCACATCTCTTGATGAGAGGAATGTCAAAGAAGTTTCAAAGAATCTTTGGCCATCTTTAACCTACCACAAAGAGGAAAAATTTATATCTCTGATAACTTTCAGCTATTCCACATAGCTGGAAGAATGCCAGCAGCCTATTTTAACTCTTACACCAGAATGCATAAATTAGATAATAAATTAATAGGCTATTTCCATTATTAGAAGAATAGCCTATTAATAAATTAATAGGCTATTTCCATTACTAAGGCAGTGTGATGGTAGATTATAATAAGAGACAAATAGATAGATAGACAGATATGTGCCTTCAGGTTTCCTCATTTATCCTTTCAGATTTCCATTTTTCTCATTATCTTTCCCCAGGATTCCAGATCTTCAAGGATCAAGTACCATCATATAGTTTCCTGCATTCAGAAGTATTAGAAACCAAAAAGCAAAATACTAGCTACCCACTTTCACTGTCATTTGTGTTGCTGTCATCAAATACTTGTAGCCAATTAGTTATTCACCAGCATTGGGAATATGGCAATCACAATATGTGTTTTTCTTTATTTCCATGACAGAATTTGAGGAGCCTAAGGAATAATAATGACACTCTTTTATTCCTCACCAAGCTTGGAACAACTTAAAATATAAATGCACATGTCAGACTAATTAAAATATCAGATTTACTCCTAATAAACCTAAGATAAAAACGTGGCTAAGTTAAGCATCCAACCAGCTTGCTCCCCTACAACCTCTATAGTTGAACTAACCCCTGGAATTTTGCTTCTTTTTGCTAATTTTGTTGCATGCTAAAGGACATACCCCCAAATTAGAGATGAAGCTGTGACATGCATGCCCAATCTTTTCTCCCACATTCACCAGGTGGGAATATTAGTTCTCCCTTGGAGAAGGATGAGGTAGAGGCTTGAAAGAAATCACAAAGGGTTACTCTGTGGAATAAAGTTTTCTTCTGCAATATTACAGGCAGCCAAAATCTAAAATAGCAAACAATATTTTCAAGTATCCATTTTCAAGATTCTCTCTTCATAGCACACACTTGTTTTTTAAAAAGCAATTATGTTCTTATTCAGTGTTAAAACGAAACCTTTATTCAAAAGACTTCACAGCAGAAGTCAGCATATTTGGATCGTATGTCATGTTTTTAAAAGGGAGGTATATAGTTCACTTTTAGGTGCTAATATTTCAGAAAATGGAATTCAAGACTAGAAATGATCAAAAGAGACAAAGATAATCTTTATATACTGGTTAATAAAGAATAAAAGACATCATGAGGATATATTCCATAATAAAGCCTCCAAACATACAAAGTTACAGCTAACAGAAATGCATGGAGAAATAAATACATTAACCATTGCAGTTAGAGATTTTTAACATATCCCGTTAGAAACTGAGAAATGAGAGAGAAGAAAAAGGCAAAAATGTCAGTATAAAAATATAATGTGGGGGTGGGGGCACGATGGCAGACTAGAAGCATCAGACTTAAGGAGAGGATCAAAAGTTGCAGGTGGATGCCCACCTACAGATGGGCCTTCTTGGGCAAAGTATTGTGAATCACCAGAGAGGTGACGGAGGACATTCAGAGTGAAGGAGAAGTGATGGGGCAATACATTTTGCAAGATCCAAAGGTACCTGTGGGAGGCATCCACACATGGGGAAGGACAGGTAGAGAGAATCCTGGGGCTCCACACTCCTCCAGCAGACACTGTGGCCTGAGCTGTGGCAGAACCACCTCCCCTCTACCACTGCAGACCTCCAGACTGATCAGGAAGCTACTTATAGTTTGTGTATCAACATTGCATGGGATAACAGGCACAGCAGGGACCTGGTGGCTTCCATTCTCATGTTACTGCAACTGACACTATTCTGAGCTCTCACGGGGCTCAGCTTTGTTGCAGCCACCTCTGCATTGTTCCAGTAGGGCTATGAAGGGAGCAGGGAGAGCAGATGCTCTCATATGCCCATGACTAGAAGCTGAGCATCCATTTTCCCTTGCAGAAGATTAGAGCAGAACAGGTGCCTCAAATGCCTCCTGAGAAGACCCATGGCCACTGCCTCAGCAGGATCAGGGCAGAAGGAGAGCCCTGGCCTCCCAGTAACCCAACCCCATGGACCCATCTCTGAGGCTTCAGTGCTGCCACTAGGCCCCATGACCCTTCCCCCAAGTTCCAACCCCCACTGCCTGGTGGGAATTGCCTCACATGAGGGCACAAGGGACCCGCTTGCTGTGAGCCACCATTGCACCTGGACCTGGGTGGAGAGGATGCCCACAGCCCTAACATCAAAACACTACCTAGATGGCCTTGCCCATCTTACACTGCCAAAACCATGGAGAAACCTGGGTAGAACAATCTCCCACAATACCAGCCTCTATGAAGGAACTCTGCTAGCCCCCCACCCAAGCCTCCAGCAGTGGCCTGGAGAACACTCCGCCACTCCACATGAAGATCATCTAGCACTGGCTTGGACTGTGACAATCACAGGGGACTAGGACAACAGAGACCTGGTATATTATATGCTCTCAGTGCATCGATCCCTTCCCTGCCACATTAGTCTTTCAGAGGAGGTCACAAAAGTGCCATCTAGAGACCTCTCTTTCCTCTCACTAAGTGGGAGAGTTTCCAGCAAAGGAGAACTGATGTACTGCAAATCCTTCTGCCCTGAGCTGAGAGAAGAGGTTTCAGATGAGAAGAAACCAATAAAAGAAATCTGGCAACATGAAAAAACAAACTAGTTTGACACCTACAAAGGATCACAATATCTGCAGCAACCAAAAGGAAATTGTCAAAATGTCAGAAATGGAATTCATAATATGGATGGGAAATAGGATGAATGGGATTGCAGAGAAAGTTGAAAACCAACAAAAAGAAGCCAAAAATAAATAAATAAATAAATAAATAAATAACTCAGGACATCAATAGAAAAAATGAAGAAGTTGCTAAAGAGCTAGACAACATAAGAAAGGATATAACATTAAGAAATGAAAGAGTCATTTAGGAAATTTCAAAATACAGCAGAAAGTTTCAATGGCAGGCTAGATGAAGCAAAAGAAAAAATCTCAGAGCTTGAAGACAAAGAATTCAAACTAACCCAGTCAGTAAGAGATGCAGAAGAAAGAATAAAATAGAATGAACAATCACTCAGAGAAATATAGGACTATGTGAAGCAAGCCAATATGTAAATTATAGGTATCTCTGAGGGAGAATAAGAAAGAACAAAAAGCATGGAAAATTTATTCAAAGAATTATTGAAGAAAACTTCCCTGGTATCACCAGAGATTCAGATATCCAGGTACAAGATGATCACCAAATACTGGGAAGATTCACAGAAAATAAGACATCTCCAAGACGTGAGTCATCAACCTGGCCAAAGTCAAAATGAAGGAGAAAATTCTATAAGCTGCAAGACAAAAGCAACAACTAATCTACAAGAGAAAACCCATCAGGTTAACAGGAAAATTCTCAACAGAGACCTTACAAGCCAAAAGGGACTGGGGCCACATTTTTAGTCATCTTAAACAGAACAACTTGCAGCCAAGAATTTTGTATCCTGCAAAATTAAGTTTCATAAATTTTAGGAAATAATGACTATTCCAGACAAGCAAACACTAAGGGAATTTGTCACAACTAGATCTGCCCTACAGGAAATACTGAAAGGTGCATTATACATAGAACAGCTTGATAGACACCCACCAGTGTAAAAACACCAGAAAGTTAAGGTTCACAAATCTTATAAAACAATAACACAAGAGGGAAAACAAAAACAATGTATCATCTAACATCATGACCAGAACAGTATCCCACATATCATTACTAACACTGAATGTGAACAGTCTTGATGCCCCAATTAAAAGACACAGACTGGATGAATTGATGAGAAAATGTAAGTCAGGTATATGCTGTCTCCAAGAAACACATCTAACTTGAAAGGATTCACACAGACTGAAGGTAAAGGGATGAAAAAATATTCCATGAAAATAGAAACCAAAAGCAAGCAGGTGTAGCCATTCTCATATCAGATAAAGTAGACTTTAAATTAACAATGGTAAAAAATGACAAAGATGGTCATTATATAATGAAGGGAATTGTAAAGGGAAAAATTTGATGAGAAGACATAACATGATACATATATATGCACCTAACACAGGAGCTGCCAAATTCATAAAGCAAATTCTATTAGATCTAAGCAAGGAAATAAACAGCAGCATCATAATTGCTGGAGATTTCAACACCCCAATGACAGAATGGACAAATCATTGAGGCTGAAAATTAATAAAGAAACACTGGACTTAAATGGGACTCCAGAAAAAATGATCCTAACAAGCATATACATAACATTCTATGTAAACTACTGAATGGATATTACTCTCATCAACACATGGAAAATTTTCCAAGACTAATAGTATGTTAGCTCACAAAACAAGTCTCAGCAAATTCAAAAACGTAAAAATCATGCCATATATCTTCTCAGACCACAGAGGAATAAAACTGGAAATCAATTCCAAGAGAAACAATAAATTCTACACAAAATCATAGAAATTAAACAACCTGCTTATGAATGATTGTTGGATCAATAATGAGATTAAAATGGAGATCAAAAGATTCCTCAAACTGATTAACAAGGGGGACACAAACTTTCAAAATCTATGAGATACAGGAGCAGCAGTCTAAAGGGAAAAGTTCACAGCCTTAAATGCCTACATTAAAAAGACAGAAAGATCACAAATTAACAACTTGAGGTAACATCTCAAAGAACAAGAAAAAGAAGAAGAAACTAAGCCCAATGCTATCAGAAGAAAAGAAATAATAAAGCTTAGAGCAGAACTAAATGAAATGGAAACCAAAACAACCATGTAAAGAATTAACAAGACAAAAAGTTGGTTCTTTGAAAAGATAAACAAAATCAATAGACCACTAGCCAGGTTAACCAGAAATAGAAGAGAAAGGACTCAAACAAGCTCAATCAGAAATGAAAAAGGAGACATTATAACTGATACCATAGAAATACAAACTATCATACATGAATACTATAAAAACCTCTGTGCACACAAACTAGAAAATGTAGAGGAAATGGACAAATTCCAGGAAACACACAATATCCCAAGACTCAATCAGGAAGAAATAGGAATCCTGAACTGTCCAATAATGAGGAGAGAGAGTGAAGCAGTAATAAAAAATATGCCAACATTAAAAAAAACCCTGGAGCAGACAGTCACAGCTGAATTCTACCAGACCTAGAAAGAAGAACTGGTGCCTCTCATTATGAAATTATTCTATCATGTTGAGAAGGAGGGAATCATCCCTATCTCATTCTACAAAACCAGTATCACCTTGATACCAAAGCCAGGAAAGGATGCAACAATAAAACAAAACTACAGACCGATATCCCTTATGAACATAGATGCACAAATCCTCAACAAAATACTAGCAAACTGAATTCAATAGCACATAAGAAAGATACTTCACCATGATCAAGTGAATTTCACCCCAGGAATGCAAGGATGGTTTAACATACACAAATCAGTAAACATGATTCACCACATAAACAGAAATGAAAACAAAGATGATCATCTCAATAGATGCACAAAAAACATTCAATAACATCCAGCACACTTCCATGATAAAAACCCTCAACAAACCAGGCATAGAAGGAGAATATTTCAAAATTTAAAGATCCATAGCCTAAGATCCATGGCTAAAATCAATAGCCAACATCATACTGAATGGGGAAAAGTTGAAAACATTCCACCTAAGAACTGGAACAAGACAAAGGTGCCCACTGTCAACAATTCTATTCAACATAGTACTGGAAGTCCTAGCTAGAACAGTCAGACAAGAGAAATAAATAAAGAGTATCCAAATTTGGAAAGAGAAGATCAAACTATCCGTGTTTGCCAATGATATTATCTTGTATCCAGAAACCCTAAAGATTCCACCAAAAGACTCCCAGAACTCATAAATAAATTCAGCAAAGTCTCAGGTTACAAAGTCAACACACATGACTCAGTAGCATTTCTATATATTAATACTAATAATTTTCAAGCTGAGAGTCAAATCAAGGACTCAATACCATTTATAATAACTACAAAGAAAATAAAACACCTAGGAATATACTTAACAAGGAAGTGAAAGATCTCTACAAGGAGAACTAAAAAACACTGATGAAAGAAATTGCAGAAGACACAAACAAATGGAAAAACATCCCATGATCATGGATTGGTAGAATAAATATTATTAAAATGTCCATACTGGCCAAAGTGATTTTCAGATTTAATGCAATCCCCATCAAAATACCAATGTGACACAAAACCTATCTCTGGGAAAGTCCAGATATCCCTAAGGTAGGACCCTGTGACACCATGACAAGTTTATATAGTAGTGATTACCTTGATTCTTTTACAAAAGGACCTATGGCCATTTACTTGAGTAACTGTACATTTGGATACTGGCTGAGTCTGAGTTGCTAATGGTACCTTGAGTCCCAATGTGCTGTCATAGTATTTTTCTTACAGAAGAGATATATAAGGGTTAAGCAATAAATGAAATATTTACTCAGGTTCATCTCACACTGAAACTATTGGGTTCACGGACCCACCTGCCGGGCATTTCCCTGGTTTCTGAATATGTAATCGGAGTGGATGTACTTAGCCATTGGCAGAGCCCTTTCATTGATCCCTTGACCTATGGAATAAGAGTTATTATAACATGAGAGACGAAGCAAAAGCCCTTGAAACAGTTCCCTTTACTCACCAAGATAACAAATCACAACCAATATAGTTCATCCCAGAGGAGAATCCCAAAGCCTGTATCACCTTCAAAAACTTAAAGGAGTCAAAAGATAAAGACTTGAAGGATCTTGATTACTCAAATGTAATACATCTCATCAAATTAAAACCTGTGCATTTGATTGCATGGCAAATTTAGGTTAATAAAGCTGATTAAACAAAACAAAATAAAAACTCCAAATACTTAAGCCTGTGCGAAAGAGATCTTCTCTCTTTCCAACATATTACATTGAAATTCTCTTTTGTTATGATTTGTTTTTTAATATGCTTCAAAAATACTGCAGTTCCCAGAATTAAGCTATCTATGGAAGTTAGCAGTATAAATGGAGAAGCTACGAAGACATTACCCACGTTTAAAAAATCAAGTGATATAGAAATCTACCTTCTGATTCAGATTTTTAGTTTTAATAATACTAAAATATCCACCAGTATTCATATCTAAAAGAAAAAGCACAAACTCAGGGCTTTATTATTCAAGAATCAAGTGTGGACTTTTGATTCTGGTTGTGAGTTTATCTGTGCTAGTAGTAGTATTGAGATTTTTGTTGGTTCTTTATAAAATCACAAACCTATTTTTACATAGTCTGATAAATATTTAAGTTGCATCAGTGAGCTGATAAAATCTAAGTCTTTATTAGAATCTAGATATCAGATGTCCTTCAATGCTACTTGTAGTCAAAGAAAGATGCCTGGTATTGAACACCTGAGAATTTTGATTGCTTTACTCAATATCAGCCCAGAATACAGTCATTTTTCAATGCATCTAAATTACTCGTATATATTTTTGCATCTTATCTTTAATCATGCTATTGCATTTATAGTATGAATGTAGAACATGAGATTTTTAAAGCTGTAAATGTCTTTTAATATGAGTAAAAAACCATAATATACTTGCATCCCTACCTTACTTATTAATGATGTCTTTCGAGCAAATATGATTGACCTTTTAAAGAGTCAAATTCAATTTTGTCTAAAATCTTTTCATATTTAAATTATATTTTATTTCATAGAACTAATTCTTGTCCTAGTTAGAGATTGCAGTATGCATTTCAGGATGAAAGTCAGCTTTCTGTTACTAATTTTTCTTTCTTGTATCTCCTCACAGTATTATGAATTTACATTGAATAAAAATAAAGCCAAGTGTTTTACCCTATGGTTTCTTTCCCATATTGTGACATATTTTAACACAGGTCACAATTCAGGCTGACTGTGCTTCACAGTGTTCCTTGACACCAGCTGCTCACCACCAATGAAATGATAGTTTCTCCTTATTTTGGTGATTTCTTATTATTTACTTTTTTCTTTGTGAATTTTTGAACTTCTGTGTAAAGAGGTGATGTTTGCAAATTGCTTTCTTCACGGCTGTAACATCTGGTCAAGAGAAGTCTCCAAAATGAAAAATATTGATGAAATCCAGTTTTGGTGTCAAAGTCCAACTATAGTTAAGGACCTTTTCACAGGCAAACCTAAATTTATCCCTTATTTAATATTTAAACGAGCTGCCTGAGACACATTTTTGATGAACTATCCCTATGATTATTTGAGAAAATAAAAAAATTATATTATAATTACTTGGATAGCTCCATCATTCCTATCATTATTTTTGCTCATCAGAACCAATGCCTATTTTGAACTCAACAAATGGTAGTTTTGTAAAGCTGTTTAACGAAGGGAACAAGTTTAAACTTTATTTCCTTCTTTAATGCAATCAGAGGTTATGTTTGTTTAGAAAACTAATATCCATCCAGATTATACACTCTCACCAATGCCAGGCCAAAAAACACAGGCCCCAAACCACTGATTCCATAACTCTCTCATTTTCTGCCCTATGTCTGTTATTGTAGGAATTGGATCTATCAAGAAATTGCCTCTGGTACAGTCAGAGAATATCATGGCATCTTGTGCAATAATTTGCAAACAGTGGCTTGAGAGAAATGGTATGTAAAAAAATACATCCCAAGCCTTGACCTCTCTACATTGTCACAGTGAATGTTTGGATGGGCTTACTTCCAAAAAATAAAAATAAAATAAAAGAACTATATCTGAGAGCTAGGTGAGATTGGGGAAACATGCTTGGCAGCTAATGATAGCATCATGGTAGGCGGTGAGGAGCTTCACCTGTGGTCTTTGACATCAGCCACATGTGAGGGCATGTCTCAGTTCATCTATTCAGCATATGACTGTGTACAAAATATAATTATCTTTTAAGCCCAGTGTCCTTACCCATAAAACACGGAAAATAATAGTAACTGCCTCATTTGGCTGAGATGGCTCAGGGAATGCCCTCAACAAGTGTTTGTTAAAGTAACAAATTTAATTATATAATGATGTAAGGAAATTAGCAAAGTGCCTGACACGTGTTTCATATCTTTCTATTGTTGTTACTGATGTTATATTTGTGGTTATTCATGAAGATTTACTTGGTCTGAGAACAAAAAGGCCAAGATAAAAAATTCTTATCTTGTTTTCAGGGATAGCCAATGTTCCATAGTAGAAATAGCTATTGTTATTTTACTGCTGGGAATCAGGATGCAGGAAAATATCTTTTCAACCCATTCTGAAGATGCCCCTCAAAGTCCAAAGCAGCCAGGAAAACAGAATCTAACTTTGATCCTCCTTCTTGGAAAGTCAAACTGGAAAATGGTGACTGGTCCCCATGAGATTATTTTAACCTGAGGTTTCTCTGAAGGACAGTTCAAAAAGTAGAATGTAAATCTCCATACAGTGTCTCCCCGTATGCTGCTTAGAGAAGACTTCAGTACAGGTAAGCTTTTGCCTGGTATGTGCTCTGATGGCCTCTGAGACTGTACATATAAGATGACTTTTAGCTAATATATTTAACATATTTAACTATTGCAGCTCTATTCAATTTGTTCATAAAATTTAAGGTGGCATTATTTTTAAAAAGAGAATCCCAAAATCTAACCCGAAGTCTTAGAAAACAGATTAACCTGGCAAGTTCTAAAAGCATTTGGCTCTTTGAGTTTTTAGGAAACATATACGGAGTTCAGAGTGTTTTAAATGACAAAAGGACACCACGACAAAATGAAAATAGAATAATGGGAATAAGAATAATGTAATAGATAGCATTTTATAAGACATCTAATCAAGATGTCTTATAAAGACATCCTGATTCAAATACTTAAAGAGTATTTGAATCTAATCAAGATCGAAATACTCAAATTTTTCATTAAAAATATTTTTATCTTATTAATTATATCATATTATTATTTATATTATTTATTGCCTGTCTTATAGGCAACATAAAGCATGTTTTTATAGAAAGCCTAATGATCAAGAAGTTTCTAACCCTTTTTTCTTTGACAAAATACCTTAACTTGTGTCTATTACAACTGAAAGATGTATTTTTGTAAAGCTTTTTTCCCTGGCTTAGTCCTACGGGCTCCATGGGAATTATTGGCTCAGAGTGGTTAAGGCAAAGGTTGAGGCAATGCCACTTGCTGAACTCACCTCCCAAGCTCATTGACAAGTCAGGTGGGAATTCGGCCTGAGGACTCTGACTCTTGTTCTTCTGTGTAACCACCAGAGCGTTCTCTTCTTTTTAAAATGTTTTTAAAATACATACTCATACATATAAACCTTGACTACCTTAATATTGTTTTATTGTTTCATTTATCTTCCCACGCTCTTCTCTCTTTTAAAAACCCACTTATAATATTTGAAAAATGACTCAAGGGAAACACTTCAAAGTATTGCTTTGTAGCTCAACAACAAAACAATGCCTCCCTGTCTTCCTTTGCTATCTTTGACAAAAGTACCAGACAATATGTATATTCATATGCACACAATTATGTTTGCCATATATTTCTAACCCCTAACTCATTTTTCTTTTGTGTGACAACATTTAAATTTACCTAAGCATGGTATGGAAGACTTTTTTTTTTCTGTTTTTAGCCTTCGTTTTATCAAAAAGGAAAGGTTAGTGATGGTAAAAAGGAATAATTTGATGGTAAAAAGAGAAAGATACAATTTTATTTTTATAAAAACTTGACGACAGTGGCGTAAAACAGAGAAACTCATCAGCATAACTATTAATAGAATATTTTTAAGGCAAATACATATATATACCCACATACAAACACATTATATACAGACACTTTTCAAACATCCATTTTTGGATTATACTCTGTATGAGAGAAGTAAAGTTGGCAGATGACAAGTAGATATTAAGTATACAACTTAATACCAACAGGCATTTATAGCAGCACAAGAAGGAAGATTGGATGCTGGAGTCGTTTGAGAGTGCTATGGGAATTTGTGTAATTAAAATGGATTTATGTTGGTCCAAAGTTTGTCAGGATTAGAGGTAAAACATCCTTGACTTGGTCAAAAGTTTTACATTTAATGCCAATATAGACAAATTGGATGTGAAAAATAAGAACTTAAGGAAATATACAAGAGCTTGCTACTTTCAGGTAAGGAGTGGAAAAAGCTACTAGAAACTTTATACCGGAAATAATCTGAATTTTGGGGTCACTTAAATAAAATTGTGCTCTCGTGTGTATATCTAATTCATGTGTATATACACTGTTAAAACATAGAGTTCCTATAATAATTTGCTTTGACTTTACTTCCTTTCCTTATTAAATTTTCCAATTTTGATGTGAGCTATACACCATACTTTTTCTTCTGTATTGACTCTCTGAGAGAAGATACGGCTTTTATAAATTGCATCCTCATCACCTGGTGATTCTTTTCTGCAGAAAGCTTTATTTTAATTTACATATTAAATCATGAAAAAGCAAACCCAATGGGAATATGGATAGAATGTACTTTAGGAGAGGAAAACATTCAGATTAGGCAAATATGGTTTCTTTTTATACTAAGTTATGGATTTGGGGAAAGTGAAGGGACAGTAAATATAAAAATATACTTTCTTCTATATTTAATTTAGATGATTTAGGTACAACCAAATTGGATTTGGAGAAATAGCCTTATTTGAGAAGTTTATTCAGTCACTCATTTATTTATTTCTTCAACAAAGGTGTTTTGAACACCTACTATGGGTTTGGTAACATTCTAGGTCCTTGAGGTGAAAGAGGGATCTATTCTCTCTTGTAGAGCTTATATTCTAGAAGAAGAGATAGACAATAAGCAAACACAAACTTTTTAGTGATCAATGTTATTAAGAATAGTAAAGTAGGTTCAGGGATGGAGATGACACTGGAAGAGCCTAGTTTAGATGAGGAGAGAGGCAGGAGAACATTTAATGGAAAGTAATGTAAGCAGAAAAAAAGAGAATTTAAAAAATACTAAATTGGGTAAAAGTCTGGCACATTCGATAAACAAGGAACTCAGTGTGGTCAGTGCTGAGTAAGGGGGGGAAAAGACAAGATTGGGGTGTAGTCCTGTAAAAGACTAAGAAGGACCTTACAAGCCCTGAGAAACTAACTATATCTTATTTTGAGTGGGTGGAAAGCCCCTAAATGTTTTGAGAAAAATAAGTAACAAGATCTGATTTTCAAGTATGTCTTCTGTTCCTTTCTATCTTTTCCTGATATTCCTCCCAGTATAAATAGTTTGTGCTGTTGTAACTAACCCACAATTCTTGAATATTCTGTTTTATTTAAATTTTTTTCCTCATTGCTTTTCAGTTTGGAAAGTTTCTGTTGACATATCTTCAAGCTCAGTGATTCTTTCTTTAGTAGTGGACAGCCTATTGATGAGCTCTTCAGAGGTGTCCTTCATTGCAGTTACAGTGGTTTTAATTTCTAGTATTTCATTTAATTTTTTCTTAGAGTTTCCGTATCTCTGCTTCCATTATTTTTGTGTAATCAAAATCTATTCTTGCATGCTGCACACTTTTCTCATTATAGTGTATAGTGTATTAATCATAGTAATTTAAAATTCCCAGTATAATTTCAAAGTCTCTGCCATAGCTGACTGGTTCTGATACTTGCTTTTGTCTCTTCAGACTGTTTTTTGCCTTCACCATGCCTTGTAACTGCTTGTTGATAGCCAGATATGTGATACTGGGATAAACAGACCTTCAGAGTGAGGTTTTATGTTTATCTGGCCAGGAGTTAGACTGTGTTTAGTGTTTGCTGTAGCTGTGGTGTCAGAGGCTAAAATTTCCTCTTGTGTCCTTGTTTTTGTCTCCCTTGTTGACTTTGGGCTTCCCCAGAGACTTCTTCTTATATAGGTTCTGAGGCTTGCATTTTTCTTTCCTTCCTTCCTTCCTTCCTTCCTTCCTTCCTTCCTTCCTTCCTTCCTTCCTTCCTTCCTTCCTTCCTTCCTTCCTTCCTTTCTTTCTTTCTCTTTCTTTTTCTCTCCTTTCTTTTCTTTCTTTTTTTCTCTAAAATGCTGTTATTGTATAAGAGCCCTGTTGGTACAGTGGAAAGGTGTAGGGTGGGGAGTGGGGAGAAGAATTCTGTGATCCTATGATTAGATCTCAGTCTTTTATTCAGCCTGTATCCCTGGGTTGTTTCTGGAGTTGGGTATTTTGTATTCTCCCATATGCAATACTAGAGGGGGCTGAGGTTGAGTATTTCCCACTCCCCACATTGAAAACTATAGGGTTGAAGTTGGGTATTTTCCTTGCCCTAAGTTAGTTAACCTCTGGCAAAAGTCTCCCTTGGGGACAGGCTACGCTAAAGAGAACAGAGAACTCTTAGAGTATTTCAAAATGGTTATTTTTCTCTTCCTCCTACTGTAAGCACAAGGATATTTTACTCTGATCTTCACAATGAGAATTTTTTGGGGCTTCTGGAGGCAAAACTTATGAAAGTATACGGGCTCCTCAAGACTCACCCCACCATCTGGAGTTTTTAACTCTGTAGCTTGTCCACAGTGAGCACTTTGTCAATTATAAGTTGTGTGCCTATGGTACTGTCTCTAGATGTGGATCCACCTGTCTTCATTTTTTGAGGGGCAGCACTTTGTCTTGTGACATCAATTCTTCACGAATCTAAGATTTGTTGATTTTCAATTTTTTCCACGTATTTTTGTGAGGATGGGAGTGATGACTTCCAAGTTCTTTATATGTTAGAACAGAAACCCAAAGTTTCCCATTGTTTGTAAAAAAACATCAAAAATAACCTAAATATCTACCAATGGGGGGAATAGTTTTAATAAATTATGATTATTATAGATAGGCAACAGAGAATGGATTAACAACTCTGCCTAGAACAGTGAAAGTTCTGAGATTTATCTTACTTGAAAACTATCAAGTTAGTCAATCAGTTTCATGGTTGCTGATAGAAACCATAAGACTCCTGGATCAGAGACAAGGCACTCAATTATTCACTATGCAGAGAACATGAGCATCACGTATGCATAGGTCTACCTTGTCCCCCAATTCCATGGAGGCAATGTAGAAGGGTCCATGTGGATCCTGCACACACAGTGGGATCACATCATGGCTTATGAACCCCAAACTTAAAGAACTGAAATCTTTTTATAAACAATTGCAAACAAATCTGCCTTTTGCCATGGAGAGAGATGTCATCTTTAGTTTCCTGGCCATTAAAGAAATCTGCCCTCTGCCTGGGAGGGATTTACAATCTCTATTTTCCAAGGTGTTTACTACTCAAACATTATTGAAAAGATAGTCTTTAACAAAAACAGCCAATGGCTCTGTTCACAAAATTTGCAGCAATGCAAGAGAAACATGGTGAATTGTCTCCTAACAAACCCAGGATCTGGAAATAAACTATCTTACCTCTGCTATCTCAGATATTATCTATCTCTGTGATCTTGTGCAAGTTAATGAATCTTTCTGCCTCTCAATTTTCTCATATGTAAAATGGGTTTAATAATAGTACCATTAAGAATTGGATTGGTTAGAGCATGAGAACAATGCCAGAATCCAACTAAATGTTTAAAAAATATTAGCTAGTATTATAATTATGATGCATTCATACAAGTGAATTCTGTCCATCTATTATATGTGAATGAAACAATGTCATGGAGTGTTATCCAAGATATATATTAAATGAGAAGAAAGGCCAAAGCACTATACAGCATACTACCATTTGCATAAAATAAAAATAAAACCTAAATATATGTAAATACCAACAGACTCACTTATATAGATGCTTGTTGCATATACCCAGAGGGATACTCAAGTACTAGTAATTGGGATTGTCTCCAATGAGAAGAGCTTATGACTAGAGAACAGTGTAGAAGGAAAACATACATTTCTCTCTATACTCTTTTGTAAATTTAAAAATGTGTAGTATGTGAATGTATTAACTATTTAAAAAAATTTCAATAAAGTAAATTGTATCTGAAGTTTATCTAAAAGTATCCTTGTTTATGAAGAAAACTCAACTGTTTATATGTTGAGATTTATAAGTGATTAAAAACAAATAATAGGTTTTTAAAATACCAAGTTATTTTAATAATGTACAGTTTTGAATTGATTATACAAAATTTTTAATAAAGAAATCCTTTAGTGTCAGTACAGGTAAAGAGTAGGATTAAAACCAGGATTGTGTGGTAGTTTTGAGTTGGATCAACTTGGTTGAATTGACTCAGTGACTTTTGTTTCATGTGGAATTAACTCATTAAACTTCCTTTGAAATTTTGGGTTTGTCCTATTCCAGACTGCCAAACAAAACAAGAACATTTTTTAAGGCTCTATTGAATTTCTTATGCACTTGTGAATGTCTGTGGTTTTTATCATCAGACCACAAAAAAAGCAGGATTATGACATGTGAGCCTTACAGTGATGGTGAAAACTTCATGTTCATTATGGATGAAAGATCCAGGAGAGTCGAGCAAGTTCAGATTAAGTTTGGCAAATTTATTTTTCTTTTCCAGAAAACTAGCCAAGTATGATGGGGGGAGAGGGGATAACCATTATCTCCCCCTCTGTCACCATGTTTCCCTTTGCATCAATTGTGACTTTGAGATTTTGGCAATTTTTCTCTGGATTTATGTGAATTGGAAAGAAGGCTAATAGGTTACAACCTCTTGGGCTCTCTTTTCTGTGGACAGCCACTCTCATTGAAGTTCTCATTTTGAAACATGCTATATGTTGTGGTATCTGCTTCTTGTACTTAATCAAAATGTCCCAGATCTTGTGATGTGGCTAGCTCTCACAAAAACATCGCTGCGCTAGACAGCCAAGAATCCTTGATACTGATATAATATTTTCATAATAATCATTACTTGTTCTAAAATATTGCAAAAACATGTTTTGTTATATGTAACTCTTCAAGAGTTGTAGTATCATCTTTAGGTTGGTCTTTATCTACCACCCAACATGGCAACATCTATGGATATTGACATTTGAAAACTTGGGTTCAAATCTGGATTTTTACCTCCCTTACTTGCTGTGCCAGCTTAGAAAATGACTTCATCTTTCTGAGTATCACTTACTGTAGAAGAAATGGGGTTCATAATATAATACATATCCATACTGGTCAGAGTTGTGGAAAGAAAAATTGGGCATATTCAATGGGGTTAAATGAAGGGAATTTAATGAAGAGACAACTATGGGGTTGTAGGCAGAGTTAAAGGAAACCAGCAAGTGAGAGTGGAAAAGCCCAGGGTTGGCACCATCAGGAAGGCACTACTATTTGTACACCTGAAAAGGCAAGGGAAGGCAGTGATTACCAGAACCCAGCAAGAATGCAGCTATAGGAGAAACCTGCCCAGTAGGAGCTGAATAAACGGAGATATAATGTGTATAAAATGTTTAGGGGAAAAAAAAAAAACTAGTATGGGGTATATCATTGTGTTTAAAAACAAATAACTAAAATATTCACAAATGGGAAAAGTGAATTTCATGACCCATAAACACATGAAAAAATGCTCAACATCACTAATCATCAGGGAAATATTAATTAAAACCCCAATGAGATACTACCTTACCCTAGTCAGAATGGCCACATCTGCAACATCTGTTGTTTGCTGACTTTTTATAAATGGCCATTCTGACTGGGGAAAAGTCAACAAACAACAGATGTCACAGATGCAGTAAAAATGGAAGGCTTATACGTTTTTGGTGGGAATCTAAAGTGGTACAACTTCTACGGAAAACAGCATGGAGATTTCTCAGAGAACTAAAAATAGATCTACTCACTTTTCTACCCAGTGATCTCACTACTGGGAATATACCCAAAGGAAAAGAGGTCATTTTACTAAAAAGACACCTTCACTCATGTTTATTGCAGCACAATGCACTATTGCAAAGATATGCCACCAACCTAAGTGCCCACCAACTGATGAGTGGACCAAAAAAATGCATTTATACCATAGAATACTACTCAGCCATGAAAAAGAATGAAATAATGTCTTTTGCAGCAGTTTGGATAGAACGGGGGACCATTAGTCTAAGTGAAGTAATCTAGGAATGAAAACCTAATACTATATATTCTTACTTATCAGTAGGAACCAAGCAATGGATATGCATGGTTATACAGAGTGTCTTAATGGACACTGGAGACTCAGAAGGGGGATGGGGAGGGAATGCAGTATAAAAATTACCAAGTTTTTACAATGTACATTATAGGTAACTTAAAAGCCTAGACTTCTGCACTATGCAATTCGTCTGTGTAACAATAATCCACTTGTACCCGCTAAATCCACTTAAATAAAAAAGAAAAAAGAAAAGAGAAAAAAATAAAGAAAATACAGAACTGAACCAAAAAAAAAAAAAAAAAGAGCGATGGAAGGAAACTCTTTTCAGACAACTTACTAGTTATGGTTACAATGTACATTGTTTAGATGACTGCCAGATGTTTATATCTTTCTTCTTTTACTTAAGATGACAATATATTCATTTAAAAATATTTCCAAGACTCCCTTTATGCTAGATGTAGCCAATGGAAGTCACAGAATAAGTTTTACAGAAACTCTTTAAAGAGTTTTAACTCAGTTGTTACATGTCTTTGTATCTCATATTTCTTTTTCTTTCTCTCCAGAAAGTATTCTCATTGCCTGCAAAGGCTGGTGGTCTCTAAGCATGAAGTGAAAAGCTCCAGCTAAGGATAGGTCCTGGTGTCTTGGAGATTCACTCCATGAGCCCTGCATTGCCAACCCTCAGACTTCTCTGTAAGTGAGGAAACTAAGACTCATTTGTTTAAGCCACTGTTTCAGGAGTCTCTTTACTCAAGTCAAATTAATTTCCTAATTGAAAGATTATCTTTATTTTTTCTAGTTTTCTCTTTGTAGGAGGAGCAAGCCTTTGAAAATACTGACAAAGTTGTGTTAAAATCCCTCAGTAAAATGGGAGATTGGTTAATTTTTTCTTGGAAGTTTGTCAATATTTACTTTATATATCTTAAAGCTACTTGATTAAGGGACTATAGTTAGGAACTGTTATATCTTCCTGATGAACTGAACCCTTTTTCACTGTAAAATGGAATTTCTTATTAACAGATTTTTTCTTCTTAAAGATTTTTCTCTTAGATTTTATGTCATTAAAATACCTATATAGACTTTTATTGTTGTTGTTAATGTTTGCCTGTTTTCTTTGTTCTCTTATTTTCTACATTTTTAGATAAATATTTTTTAAGTCTTCTTTCAAACTGCTTGAGCTTTTCTTGAAAATAGACATATACTTGGAATTTTATAAAAAAATTATTCTGAAAAAGAGTATTATCTTTTAACTGAAAAGTTTAGTTCACTTACAGTTATTATAATTATTAATATTTATACATTTGTGCATACTGTCTCATTTTATAGCTTCCATATGTCTCAGTATGTCTATGATTACTTTTTCCCCTTTTTTCCCTTGCAATCTCTTGAATAAATAAATGCATTTAGTTTTTCCATTTCAACTCCTCTCTCCCATAAGTTTAGAAGTTATTCACTTTCTATTGTCTTAGTTTTATTACCCTTAGGGTGTATTGCATTATTTTTAAATGATTACTGTTACACTCTCTTTGTCCTTGCAAACCCATGCTTGCTGATGGATTATATTCCCACTCCATTGACATTAGGTGGTAAACAGAAACTTTAATATCCAACATGTGTATCTGCTAATTCTTTTATCCTTCTGGCATATCCTAGGTAAGGGTTGCTCCTTCAGCTTTGATTTAGAAAAGAGAAGGGGTGGGGCACAGCCATACTCAACTCATGAAATATGCAAGTGAGAGAAAGAGTATCCTTGTTGTAATTTCTTACAGCTGTGTATCTTAGTATACTCTGCCCAGTACGCATTATGAATTTCAACATACATTCTTAAAATCTAAGGCTGGTCAATATCTTTACCATCCTACTAAATAATACCAGAAACTTAGAGTTGCTACTTTTGACTTTTTAATTCTACCTTTTTTGTCCTCAAAGGAGAAATGATTATTTTATACCATAAACATTTGTTAGATTTACCCACATTTTGGCTTCTATTACCTTTTTTCATGATAGTCTTCCTTGGGATTGTTCTGCTTCCTCAAGTATATTCTCTAAATCCCAGAGTCTAGAAGTTCCTTTAGTGAGGGTCTGTGGGAATAAATGTGCACATTTTTTGGTTTTTTTGAATATATCTTTATATCACTTTCATTCTTGAAAAATAATTCTACTGTACACATAATTCCAGTTTCACAGTTATTATGTCTTACACATTGAAAAGGTTTCACCAGGGGTTTATTATTTGTTGAGAAGTGAGCAGTCGGTCCAGCAAGTGTTCCCCAGCTAGTGGCCTCCCCTTCTTGCCCTTGCTGTGTTTAAGTTGTGTTTAAGTTCTGCTCCTTGTTTTTGTTCTGATATTTGATTATGATATGTTTGGCTATGGATTTCTTCTTATTCATTTGGAGTCACTGTGATTCTTGATTTCGGGTTATGAGTCTTTTATAATTTCTGGAAATTATACACCATTAAGTCTTTAAATATTTTTTTTTTCCCTAAACTCCCATCCAAGTACTAACCAGGTCTGACCCTGTTTAGCTTCCGAGATCAGATGAGACCAGGCATGTTTAGGGTGGTATGGCCATGGTCATTTTTATCTCTTTAGCATCTCTTTCTGGTACTACAAGAATACATATGTTGGAATTTTTTACTCTCTCTTTCATGTCTTTTAACAAGTATTAATATTTTAAAATACTTGTCATTGCAGTGGAAAAACAGTCATAATTTTATTTTTTTCTGTCTATGCCCTGTTCCTAATTATACTGAATGATAATAATGAAAGAAAACCAGAGAGTTTTAAAGCTGTGAAGAGTAACTCAGAGATGACCAATGTAAAACATGAGGAATTGACTCTTACGTAGCCATATTTGAGAGAGCACAGTCCCTGTAAAGACTGTCTCTCGAACCAAAGGCAATAGTGTGACTCATGAAACCAAAAACTATCTAGTTTTATAAGTACAAGTGATGAACAGTTTAAGCAAGTCCTGGCTTTGGTTCAGAACTGGCTGGTTACAAGAGAACTTGGTTTGGCACACGGCTGATCCTTGAGTTGATTATTGTGTGGAGAGGGTACAGTCATGTTTTAACATCAATATTTTTGTTGTTGATTTGATTAGTTTTCCAGGAAGCAGTAGCTCTGATTTCTTCATCTAGGGCCCTGACTACTTTATCTTTGCACCCTCTAGGCTCCAGGCCATTTGAGGAGGCAAGGTTGAATACACATGCTCAAGACTCAAGAAAAAAATGTTATCAATGACAGGAAAATTTCCTGCTTCTGTGTTATCTACTCTCTGTGAAATAAAGCATGTGAAATTAGACCACAGATGATGATTTTCCGGTGGTAAAGTTTGGATCGACCTTAATGATCCAGGAGGTGAATTACAAACGTAGAGGCAAAGGAAGATTGGGACCTTTAATATATAGAGAGTTCCTAATTCCGGAGAGGAGTAGGATAAGCAAACATTCTGAAACCATGTTGGCTTGTGGAAAGAAGATGGGGAAATGCAAAATCCATATTACTATATCATTGAGAAAAAATACAAATGAAGATTTGATGACAATGAAATCACTTGTTTTCGTGTGTGTTTTGTTTTATTTTGTTTTTGTTTTGCCAAGTTAACACCAGAAGACAGTATGGAGATCTAATGGTGTTGGTACTTAGACACAAGTGACAATTGCAAACCTGTACATTCCTTATACAGGTGAACACATGATTGGGCAAAACTTAATTGGCTGTATACCAAATACCCTATAAGATTAGCTAAATAAGGTAATTCTGAGTGCATTTGGGAGATGTGCAATTGTGCTTGGTCAGTTTCTATATGTACTTGCTGTGCAAAGTGACGTAGATACATTTCACTTATTGCTGGCTTTAGAAAAAGAAAGCAAAACAAAACAAATAAAAAGTATAGCTGTTTGGGTATTCTTCCCCAATCCATCCTGCTAAATGTTTTGAGATATGGTAACATTTAAGGAAACATTCTCATTTTTTGCTTTGGGAAAGGTCAGAGTATAGAAGTTTTTCTCAGAAAGACTAGGGAGGGGTCTATTTGCCTTAGGCCAACAGGGTGCATTTTATTAGAGGGAAAAGAAAGCAACAACAAAAACAGCCTTTAGACAGCTTTCCTGGAGTGTTGAATACTTATACTAAATCGTCAACACCTCACTGCACACCATTGCCGGGAGAGAAGAAAACATCCTTCTCTTTCATTTTTTCTTCCTTTAAAAGGCCAAACATGCTTTCTTTGGATCAATTTCAATCCTTCTTTAATTCATTAAAAAGTGAAACAAAATCACCATTTACATCCTTGACAGCTGGCAGGTTTTATGTGTTCTTACTACTCCTGCCAAGTAGCAAAGGTTTCATTCAACTCAGTCACGGATCCTTGGAGAGCTGCAAGCGTGGAGCCCATCAAAACACAGTGGTAACAATGACACAGGGACCTGCGGGCATGGGAGTATTATGCCAATGCTCCAGTGTGTAGGAAGTCATAACTTCTAAAAACTTCAAAAAGAAACTCCACAAAAGCTTTGAGAGGGACCAAATCATGGGCAGTTTTAGTGCCAGTTGGGGTGGAAGTGTATCAAAATGTTACTATTTTTAATATAGTTTCTAGATATCTAAAGTAAGAAATGTATTTTGAAGCACATAGATAGCAAAAGGAAGCTGAGAATTTAATTATTTTTCATCTTATAAAATAGAGAGGGCAGCGGAACTTATAATGGGTAAATGTAAAAAAAAAACCCAAGAATTTGAACATACAAGAATTATTGGAATTTAAAACACATTTGTTTTTATTAAAAAAAAATTACCACTAATTTCCTAAAGGCATGAGGATATGGTATGGGTGGGGTGAAGATAAAATCATGAATTAGGAACTTTTCTTAGGTTACTTATTTGAAGAAAAGAGAAAAAAGTGAATTAAAATGTGTCCACAAGAAATGAATAGTTGTAAATTAATTAATTATGGTAAAGTTTAGGCTTCTGTTTCTAATTGTTCTTTTCTGTTGGTGTGAATAGAATCTTGGTTAATTATGCATAATCATCACTAGTCTTGCAGTGAAAGATACTGTGGGGAACAAGGTAAATAAATGTTAATTCCACTTCTCAGCCAAGACTAGTTCCCACAGATACCATATGATTGCTTTTCTCCAAAGAAGGCCGTGTACCCAAGTGTTTAGAAATCGACTTTTGAAATCTGACTGAGTTCCTATGCTATATTTGTCTTAGTAGATGTGTGATTTTAGGTGAGTTACTTAATCTTTCAAAGCTTCAATATCTTCATTTATAAACTGGAATAAAATAATAGTATCTACTCTCTATAGTTAGTATAAAGATCAAATAAGATAATGATATAAGGCATTAACCAAGTGCCTGGCATATTATAAGCCTTCAAAAATGTTAAAGATAATTATTACCATAATCTGAGGCATATTTTTATCCTATTAGTGTCCAGAAGTACCACCTTAAATAATATTCTCAAGTGCCAGGTCAAGCGCTTTGTCACCTTTGGCAATGAAAGTCAAATTGACATAAGAAAGTGACTCCCAACACTGGGAGCCACTTGAAGTCCAAGTGAGTCTGAGTGTTGTGCAAGAAAGAATTCAGGAGCCAGAGAACAGTATAAAATGAAAGTGAGATTTATTCAGAAACTATAGAAAGTCTACTCCACATACACAGCAGAGGCTACTTCTCCCTGCGGAAGAAAACCAGCCCCCTGGTTTCTATTGCCTGTTTTAAGCAAGGGCCTAATTATAGGCTAAACAAGGGGAGGGATATTCATGGAAGGGGTGGTGTTTCACCATCTTGGTTCTGACCAGTTGGAACTTGTCTTGCCTCCACCCTGTTTTGATCAGGGTAATTTGAAACTGTTTTGAGACTTCCTGATTCAGTTAGGCAATGCCCCAGGCGATGCCCAAAGCAATGCCCAAAGCAGTGCTTAAAGCAGTACCTGCCAGTTCCCTGTCTCAAATGATTTGCAAACTGGACTTGCATGCCACTGTTCAGCTTTGTTGTTAATTCTTTGAGGCAAACCTTTTAATTTAGATTCCTACTTTTGGTTTATACTTAAGACTTGTTGACTAAATGAAGGTGGATTGAAACAAACCTAGAAATCAATAGAAAATAAATGCTTTATTTAATTAGTTAGTGGTGTGTGTGTGTGTGTGTGTGCATATATAGCCTTTGAAGAGGACATCCCTGCCACTACCAAGGACTTCTAGGAGGGATCCATGGCCCCTTGCATAACTGAGTCTAAATTCAGCCTAGGAGTAGTGCCAGATTAATATGGCTGATGCTGACTTTATTGAATTAAGAAACAGCTTTAGGCATAAGAAACTATTTACCAATCTTCACTATATTATTTTTTAAAAATAGCTGTTTTGTCAATCATAGACTGTTTCTATTACTTGGCTGGGTCAGTTTCATGTTGTTTTGGTTAGTTATTTTTATATGCCTGTTATTTTATGATCTCTACTTTTTATCTCAGGTAGGTGGAATGGCTCACAACTGCAACTACAACCCAGAAACAGGATTACTTTTGGCTCTAAAACAAAAAGCCAGAGGCACTGGACTTTTCCGGCAAAATGTAATCATTATGGCATGTGGTCAGCCTTTGGTTATGTCATTTATTAAACCAAGATCTTAAAAACAACATTTCACTTCTAGAAAAACATCTTGTTGCTTTTTGCCTATGCAAGATCCTATTTGTTGCAGTTTTTTTTTTTAAATCTAATCCCAAGGTTAGTGTCTGCCACTAAATTTAATTTGCAGAAAAACAATGAAGTGACTTCTGGTCATTATTATTTTTGTCTTCAGTGTGGGAAGATGAGAGACAGTTTATTTCCAACCAGAACTTATAGTGAGCAATATAGTGGGTAATAAGTTTTGGAACAGAATTTTAGATAGGAGGTAAGCCAAGAAATCCTTATCTAGCGATCTATGAGACTTCCACTGTGTAAGTCCTGAAGTTTCTGAACTGAATCAGAATTACAAACTGCAACATAGGTGGAAGATACTGGAAAGGCAGAGTGACAGAGGAGATCATAACAATTCTCTCTTTGTGGGTTATTAAATTTTTCTAATAAATTTAGCTACAATTTTAAAGTCTATTCTTTTATAGGCATGCATGCTTCAAGCAAAGGAGAGCTTTCATGATGAAGACATTGATCCAAAAGAAACATCTGAAAGGCAATATATTTAAAGGTGAACTCTTTCTCCATAAAATGTTCCCTCTTTCTAATAGGAACATTTTTTTGTAAGTTGTTAAAATATGATTTCTAAAAGTTAAAACATGATTCTTATGCGAATAGAAAATGAACACATGTCAACAATTGTATTCACCTCGTGAATTAATGAGGGAACTAGTCAGATACTAAGACTGATTCAAAGAGCTTTTGAGAAACCGAGTATCTAAAAACAACTTAATAAGGACAGTTTGAATAGCATTGCAAGGTTAGACACAATGCTGCTTAATCTCCTAAAAGGCAAAAAAAGTCGTAATTTGGGACACTATCTTCTATTTTGTACAGAAATTACTTGCCTATCTACCAGACAAAAATCTAGAAGTTAATATGTAACTTTAAAGTCTGAGACTTTAATCAGTTATAAACAGGGAGATGAAAAGAAGCATGTTCTCATAAGCATTTAGGTAATTCTTGGGTGGACCTGTGCCACCCTCCCCTGCCATTGAAACTGTTAGGGAGCAATCAATGGGCTCACTTCCCAATGCTCATGGAAGCCAAGGCACCAGCCTTTGAGAGAAGAAAAACTTTATTGTAAGTCGACTGGCAAGGAGACAGGAGGAAATGCTCAAATCTGTCTCCTTGGGCTGGGGGCTGGGTTGGGTTTTATAAGCATAGGGTAATGAAGCATGATCTGATTGGATCTTGCAATGGGGTGATGCCAGGAGATGTGTTCTGACTGGACCATTGCATGGGGTGATGCTGAGGCTTGAGCTGATTAGATCCTGGATCCTGCCATGAGGTGTCAACTTCTTAATTCAGTTCCTGCTCCTCAGTCTGAGCACATAGGTTCTGCCCATGATGTCATGCTTGGTTCATCTGGGCATGCTCAGGTTATGTGACTTTCAACCTGGGGAGCAATGGCAACTGATAAACAAGTCACAACTTTGTCATGTAAAGTTGAGCCAGATTGGTCTGGTGTGGTTATAAATGGAATGTCATTTTTTACTTTGCCTTATTTTTAACTTTTAGATAATTTTTCTTAACAAAACGAAACCACAATCCTCCAAGCATAGAAATATTGAATTTTCTCTCCTGTCACTCAGATTGTTCACTATATCCCATTGATATTTCTTTCACAGCATTTCCAGCATAAACTTCTAAAGCATGTTCCATGAGACAAGTGAGATACATGGCCAAACACATTTGGAAATGTTTATATGTGGATTTTTTTTCCCCATCACCAATAAAGTTACCGTTGGATCTTGGATACAATTAGATAGCATGGAGATGAGAGGAAATTCATCAGCAACAGCAGCAAACTATTAGTTAACAGTGGATAGTACAAAAGTGATGGCAGGAGAGAGGTCATTTTCATTTTAAACTAATTTTATAAGAGCAAAAAGGAAGCCTCAACAGCTTTATGCTACTAAATGTGTTGTAATGATCTTTTTGAACCAAGAAAAAGCTTGCAGAATATTCAAACATGATAGGAAGGTAAAGATTACTTTATTCATAAGGATTTTGAAGGGTATAAAAAGAAAAGAATTAGCATGGAAGAATGGAAAGTTCTCTGTCCTGTGTACAGTCTTAGAAAGAACTATGATACAGATGAAGGACAGAAAAGACCACCAGGTTGGAATGCGCCTTCAGTTAGAAACAGCTAAGAGATTAAAGTTCCTTTTTTTTGTAAAGGCCACTTCATTTATTTATTTAATGTATTTCCTTCCTTGACAGTAGAGCAGCTAAATAGATAGTCTAACCATGCTTGGAAATAAGAAATACTCTCTAACTTGCACTCTTACAGAGGTGGAGTTGAATTCAAGAGGAAGCCTGGGAGGAAAAATGTATAAAAACAGCCATGTCTTTGTTAACATTAATTTATGGATCAAAATATGAATCTAGATTCTCTAAAGCTATCCAAAAGGGCTTCTCGTATAACATTAAGAGAAGTAACTCCAAGAGAGAAAAAAAATTGAGCTATTTAGAACAAGCTCAGCATTTCCCTGAATATATGGGAGTAATTCCTTGCTCTATCTTGAGCTAGGATAAGTTATTAATTAATGTTAGAATAGTATAGTTATCAGATATAAATAATATTAATGATGAGCACCTGGTATGTTTGAGGATTTCTACTCATTCCAATGCTAAGATCTTAAAATCAAACTGTCTATTCATAAGGTCAATTCATTGGTTTAAACATTTTCCTGTACCATAGCTTAGATTCATAAAAGTAAGTCATATACAGCTGATTCTTTTTAAAGAAAGAAATTCTTACTAAGAAAATAAATTCATTTTCCCACAGATTTTATATAAGTGTTGATGATTTTGCAGTTGTCTGAGTTGGGTATTAATAATCTCTTGAAAATCTTTTATATCTCAATAGTTCTATCATACTTGGAAAAATAATAAAAGCTGAAAGTGCAGGAAGAGAGTGTAACACTGAAATACTAAAAGGATTTATTTCTATTTCAGACAGGAAAGGTATTAGCAAACTCATTTTTATTAACATTTTGTGTGACATATATTTAATCCCCAGGATAATACATGCTTATATGTCTATCCTATTGGAGGATCTGGTCTTGTCAAAATTGCAAATCTGCTAAGTGCTCAGAATCTTATGGCATAGATCCTGTATTAGTTTGCTGGGACTTCCATAACAAAGTATTATAGACTAGGTGCAATAAAGAACATAAATTTGTTTTCTCCCAGTTCTGGAGACTATGAGATCAAGGAGTTGGCAGGGCTGTTTGCTTCTGAGATCTCTCTTTGTGGCTTGAAGGTGGCCATCTTCCCCCTGTGCCTTCACATGGTCTTTCTTGTGTTTCTCGGTGTCCTTGTTTCCTCCTCTCACAAGGACACCAGTGAGATTGGATTAGAGCCCACACTAATGACCTCATTTTAACTTAATTACCGCTTTAAAGACCCTATCTCCAAATACAGTCACATTCTAAGGTTCAGAAGGTTAAGACTATAACATATGAATTTAGGGGAGGAACCCTATTCGGCCCATAACAGACCCCAAATCTACCCAATAACAAATTTCAATCTTAAATAGTTGTGATTGAATGAGATTTGGCAAGGAATAGCCCGACTCATATTTTCCAGGCATCTAGATGTTTAAATATATATTACACATGTGTTTCACATCACCTGCTCTTTTCCCTTGGTGTGCATTGGTTTTAGCTGTCACTCCTTTAGTTTAGAAAATTACTCCCCCCAGTTCTGCCATGAGCTATAATGAAGAAGTTAAAAATCGCCCTTCTTAATGATCACCAAACACATATTGATCCAATATTTTGAATATTTGCAATCCAAATATACTGAAACACATAGAAATCAATCAGTGTGGACATAAATGTCAATTTTTGATATGCTTACTTTCTGATTTTGGTGGTGAGAGAAGACAGAGTATAAAGAATTTTCAGAGAAAAATTAGAGCTCTCTCTCTATAGGGAAGGGGCATTTACCCTGGAAGAAAGGATGATCCTCCTTAAGTGGTGTAACTGCTTACTGAGAGACTCTACTTGGTAAGGTATAATAAATATGAGATTATTTATGATGTTTTAACCATTTACCACCTTCAAACGTGCTAGAATAAAACTTCTTTCTCTGCTGGGTAACATTTTGGGCAGATTGATAACTTCTTAGGCAATTTAAAGAATCAAAATTTTAGTCAAAGGGTATATGATTTCAGTTAGATACAGGGAATAAATTCAAGAGATCTATTGTACATCATGATTATAGTTAATAGCAATGTATTTATTATATTTTTGAAAATCAGTAAAGGGATAGATTTTAAGTGTTCTCACTACAAAAAATGATAAATATGTGAGGTAATGTGTATGTTCATTAGCTCAATCAAGCCATTTCATAAAGTATACATATTTCAAAACATCATGTTGTACACAATAAATATATACAGTTCTGTCAATTAAAAATAATTTAGAAAGAAAACATTAAAAAATTTAGTCTACTCCAATTTATAACTTTAGTACTACATTTGATAAAATGATTTTTCTCTCCCCTGTTGCTGGAAACAAAAAGTCACGTGTGCCCCATAATCTAAAATCAGTGACTGATAAACGAATTACATTCTTTCCCTTCCCTTATTGCTGGCCAGTTCTGAAGTGGGGAGGAGGCTTGGCAGCCTCTTTTGCATCCACCCCCTCTCCTCACCTTGGAGTTTGGCTGTGTGTGTGCAGAGCACAACTTGATGAAGTGCTACTCCAGTCCCTCCACCCTCTGTTAAGTTTCTGTTTCCTCTGGTCCATAGAGTCAGGGGGAATTGATCGCCACTGATTTCTGTGGCTTTGCCAAAATGCTGGATATCTCCTGGGAACACCCCCTTTCCAGACACACTCTCTCTCTCTCTCTCTCTCTCCACGATTTCCAGACAAGCGAGATCTCTAGCCTTAGCTAAATCTCTTTTAGCTCACCTCAGCACCTGCCCCTGCCCCTGCTGGTGGATCCCACCTGGTTTTCTTCTTAATTTCTTTTCCCCTAGCCATCATTCCTCTTCTTGGGGTTCAGGTAAGATAGCTAAAGTCCATCTACTTGCCACAGTACCCACCTAATCCACAGAAAACGCATGCATTTTGCTATGACAAATGGCGGGAGTGCATAGTATTTTACTTCTGCCTCCTCTCTCTGCCCTGAGACCAGTCTACTCTTTTATTCCCCTTTTCAGAGATGCAGAGGGAGGATAACCAGTGATTTCTTTTGAAAGTGCCCCTTCAGCTTGCTTTTGTGATCTTCCCCACAGCCTGAGTCTTTTTCCCAAGGCTTCTCACATATGATGGTCATATAAATGGAGAAAGGGGGAGTGGGGGTTGGAGTGCTGGTTGGTGGCCCTGGAAGAGATAAGTCATTTGTGACTTTCTTTAGATGGTAAAATACTTAGAAAATTTCATCTTCAATTTGTAGTTCTAGTTTCCAAATTCAGGGCACTCAACAACCTACTATATGAGTAAAAGTTTCATTCATCAGAAAACAACTAAAATGGAAATGACCAACTTGTAAGACAGTGAATTCTAACCAACTTCTTGGGAATTTCCTTTGACATCTATTGATTTAAACAATGGAGAGGAAAATGAAAGTGTTATCATTCAAAACTGATTTTCTCACTTCTTAGATGTTCTAAAGATAAGCTTATTTGTACGGCAAATCGTCATTGATTTTCATGACACATGGCACTATAGATTTATGTCCATTTTCTAAATGTCATTTGTGTACTATTAGATGCCTTCTTATCTCTTTAGCTTTAATTTCCCCATATTTAGAATAACAAGAATGCTTGTCCTACTGATATCACAGTGTTTTTAGGATCAAAAAAGACAAAATGGATATATAATTGTGTTATAAATTACAAAATGCTAATATGACACAGTATTTTTTTGTTGTTGTTCTATTTATTTCAAACCTTATTTGTGTATAAAAGTGACCTGAGGAAAAGAGTAGGCTTTGGAAGGAATAAAGAAAATCACCCCACTTCGATCGTTTTCTTTTTAGAAGAACTGGAAACAGAAACAATGCTGACTGATTCCTGAGACCCTGCATAGGAGGGTCTCAGAATTCCTTGTTGTGCCCAAAGCAACCTGATATAAATGGGGAGGGGGGTAGGCATCAGCTTTTGAGCTGGAACTGAGGTTTGATAAGGTAGATTTCCCAAAGGAGATCATAGTTCAGAATAAGAAACTTGTACTTGTTTAGTACTGGGTTCCCATCATACTCATTTATATACTCATACATGTGATCTTGATCAAGTTGCTTATGTGTAAATGAGCATCATGATACCACCTCATTGGGTGAATGAGAAACCATGTATTATAACATGTAAGCATGTAATATTATCCCATACTATGACACATTATTACCTCTGATTGTATATTAGCATGATTTGAAAGGCTTTCCATGTGTGGCGTCATTTATGTAGTTTTAAGTGCTTTACACACTTTACTTATATTGTATGCTTGCATGTCCTATATACCTTTTAAGCTAATAGTAGTTAGCTGTAAAAAAAGCTAGCAAAAGCAAAATTTGTTCAGTTCCTCTTGAAACTTCAATGCTCTCAACCACGAAGTTGGAAAGCATGGCAATATCAGGGAAGGAAGCAGAGAGCCGGAAGGGCTGTAGACCACAGAGTAAGGATTTTCCCTCTGGCCACATAATTACTGGCATCTGCTGGCACAGTCTTTTATGCGGGTTTCCTTGGACATATGCTGCATTTACTATTTAACTGATCTTTTTTCAGTACTATTCCGCTGGACACGAAGATTGTTCATTTCACTCTCAATATCTAGTTTCAAGCCTGAAGAACCACATACTCATGGCTAGAATGGAAGATAAACTTACTCTTTAACTCTGAACAGATTATATAAAAATGCTTCTTGAGAGACTTCTTTTTAATCTTATACTTGTAATATGATAAATCTTGAATGGATATTATGCATAACTGTACCTATATTTTTTAGAGTGCTCTGTGGAACCTAAATATATGTTATGAGGAAAAAAAGGTTCCATGGTGAAAAAAAGTCTGGACATTGGGATTTATGAATTTAACAATTTTCTTTACTAAAATACTTTAAAAAATCTGTACTACTCTAATGTGCTTTCTAAATCTACAAGAAGGATATAGAGAACGTAAGAATGCTTTTTCATAAAGCTTCTTCTGGGAATAATATTCCACAGGCCATACTTTAAGAAATAATGATCTAAATCTGCCATCCTCATTATTCAGATGAGGAAACTGAAGCCCCAAAAGATGACCCTGAAAGCAAATGGAGTCCTAATTTGAAGTCCTCATGAAATTGTCCCCACTATTTTCCCTCCCCTCCCCACATCAAAGGAAACCTCGAAGTGTCCTATTTGAAACGTAACTGGCAGCTTCAGTTTCAGCAGGTGGCCCATTTCATGTGCTGTCCTTTTGAAGTGATCATACTCTCCTGACCCCAATTTTCCCTTATCTTTTTACAGTGGTAAAAAAAAAATCACATTTCAGCATTTTTGTTCAATGTTTCATTTTTATACTTAATATAGATTCTATCTACTCTGTAGATAGAGGCCTTTTATTTATTTCTAAATTCATCCATCTGGCACCCCGCCGCAAAATTTATTTGTAAAAGCCCTCTATGAATCTAGGAAATAGAATCTCTTTTGAATTTCATTTGGTTTAGTTTAGTCAAATCAAAGATTAATGATTGGGGATGGTGGGGTGGGGAAGATCTCAGCCAAGGGGACCAGTTGTGTTTAAAGGGAGTATTTGGTCTGAATTAGCAGTCTCCATCACAAACAGCTCACCACAGTTACCCATTACTTTTGGAGTCCGGTGGTCCAGTTTGCCTCTGTCTCGGGGAATAACACCTTTAAGTACTAACTCCCTTTGTGTTTGTGTGTTTGTCAAATCCTTGACCTTGAAGGAGTAAGACTAATGGACAGATGGGGAAACAAATCTTACATACAATTTATTTATCTGCTCTCTAACATTCTTTCTCAAAATACTACCCAAATTATTCTGATTTACTATCAAACTGGATTTGATATCATTCTGAAATGATATCAAAGATTATTGATCTATGGAGAATTCTCTTGGAAGAACAAATATCCTTAAGCCCCGGAGACTTCCTGGAGGTTTGCTTGGTAAGCCATGTGTATTAGCACCACATTCGCTTGCGAGGACTCCTTCTGGTTCATTTTCTATTATTTCAGATATCACAGTATCCTCAGAGAAACATGTATCTGTGACCTGGACAATATTCCTAGGTTACATTAAATCTGCTATTTATTTTATCTTTACATTCTAGGAAGAAATTTCCAGCATTGCTCTCTGACTACCATCCAGTCTGTTGATTTAGCAGTTCTTTCATTCTTTCCTTACTGAAGTTTTCACTCAGTTTTGTTTTCATTTGCTGTCATAGTTTCCCGCTCCTTTTTCATTATCTTCAGGCCTTCACTTTCCCTTTCTAGAATTTACTCCACAGGATTCTAGACTCGATCGTCATTTGGAGGCCTTTTGAGCATATGCAATCCTAATTTAAGGACTAGAGACCACTCATAAAGTTCTGCTTGTTCAGAACATAGAACAAACTCCTTTATTTAACTGTGTGAGCCACATAAGACAGTTTACTTGTGATACTAAATTATACTTAGTACAGTACAAATTGCATTAAGCTATGACATTTGCGGAAGAGGTAAAATTAGATAAGTGCACAAGCTGTGTATGTGGCAAATTTTTATTTTATAACTTCTTGATTTGGATCAGTGGTTTCCAACTGGAAGTGCATTTAGCTACCAGAAGATATTTGACAATATCTAGAGATATTTTATCTTGTCACAATTTGGGGATGATACTGGCATCTGGTAGGTGGAGGTCAGGGATGCTGCTAAATATCCTACAAGGATAAGGATGTAGGAACAGTCCTCTGTAGTAAAGAATTATCCAGCTCCAAATATCAATAAGTCAAGGCTGTATATGGAAACTTGTCAAAGTTAAAAAAATTTTAAAAGAATGTTAATAGAGCCACTGTTGAGAAACTCTGATCAAGATAATGAGAGCATATTATAAGTGCTCTAGCTATAGCAGAACACTTGATAACATATTATCTTTGTAAAATGTACTCAGCAGATAAACAGAAAGCCATAGAAGACTAGCTTGGCATGCAAAACCCTTGAATCTTATTATTAAATAAAGTATAACTGAAGTGTCTAAGATTATATTACACAACAGCAAAGGCTAATGGGAATAAAGTAGTCTTTCCTTCCTTTTTAATTCATATTTTCTTATGCAGTCTTTGCTCTTTGACATTTTCTCCTTTCTTCAGAACAAGATGGTTCAGCCTTTTGTCTATGACTCATTTGTTCTCAAACATCATTTTTTACTTAAAAGCAGTTTCAAACCTTCCAACCTCAAGCCAATTGTATTGGCAGGTCTCTCCAATGCCTTTAGATAATTCATGGTACAGACAGCATATTTTCTTTTAAAGCCTTAAATCCCAAGTTATAAAGTCCCTATAAATGAATGTTTTCCTTCTGGTGGGAAAATGTCTTACTTAAAAATTGTTTAATAGGCTGCCACTGTCAAAGGATAACATTCAGACACTCAGCCAAGACATTGGTGTTGATGCTAATTCCCTTCTGCTTTTTATAGCTCATGCATGCCTCTCACACACTCAATATTTTAGTTGTGTGCTGCAAACCTTCGAGTGAAGCAATTCTTGGAAACAACATGATATTATGAGTCTGTTACAGCTATTAAGTCATGGCAGCTAGAGTGGAAATGAATACAACAAAAACAATTTATATAGGAATATGTTTCTCAGTGGATCAGTTTCAATATTGCTCCCTGTGGTTGAATCAAGTTTATCCTGAAGGCCAATGTTTCAGCCATTGTCCATATGGACATAAATAACGCAGTGATGAGAGAACTTTTATTTCCATCAGATTTAAGTTTGATATAAACACACAACTGAAACTTACTTGGCAATAAATAATGCTCTAAGAGAAGTGGGGAACGCTAATAGTAGGGACTATTCTCTCCTAGGAGGTCATTCTCATCTCTCGCTCTTCTGGTGGTGCCATTCTGTCCTCCAGAGGACTTGGCAGTGCCCACACATCCTGTCTGGAGTGTTGCAAGCCTTCAGGAATTTGCAGGGAGCTATTGATGTCTCAGACAAACAACTGTCCTTTCTATTCTCTTTCCAAATAGTTGTTTAGGTACCTTCCAAATTCTCACCTTTTTCTCCACTGTGCAAATTCCTCAGTGTTTTTGAGACATAAACGACCTCTTCTTCGTAAAGGACAGAAGATCCTGACCAATTAGATCTTTTTTTTTTTTTTAATGTGGGTATAATTCAGTTAACTCTGTTATCGAAATATAATTTTACAACAATCTATCTGCCTGGATTATAGTGTGGTTTGGAGCCCTGTCAGGGTAAAAAGGGATTAAGGAGTGATGATAACAAGGAACTGGTAGCTTTCAACAAGAGCTGACTGAGGCAGTATCCAGGGATGAAAAGGTGAACTGTATTTATTTTGTGATATTTCTTCTTACATGAGGAAAGAGAAAAAAAGAAAGAGAGAAAAAGAAGTAGAAAAATATTAACCTGAGAATCCTCCTGGCTAAGCCTCCTGGTGACATGTGTGTCACCAGAATGAACAGGACCGTAATGGTTTGGTATAGTTTCTGTATGGATTCTATATTATGGAATAAAAATGGATGTTTAGATACCGTTGGGTGGAAACAGGAGAAAGAAAGTGTCCTGCAAGAATGGTGTTAATGGATTAAAGCTAAGCTTCACTGAAGATTGCCTGCTGATGGGTCTAAATGAAGACAGTTGAGCTTACTAAATAGTAGAGTTAGTTGACTGTGACACCCGGTTACTGAATATTCTTTTATAAACCAAGATAGATTTGCAATTAGCAACAATACCACAAGTTCTGGGGGCACAATAAACTGCAGAAACATCACTCATCTTAGGAACAAAATCCCATTCTTAATTAATTTCTTCATACATCGAATATTTAATTATTTTACAGAGATTTAGTATAGCAGCACAATGACCACTACTATCAATAGAGTTAAGTACTTAGTATAAACCAGATACTGTTTTAGTGTTTTATATATAACTGATTTAGCAATCCAATGAACTAGATATCATTTTTCCCATTTTGCAGACAAAGAAACTGAGACTCAGAGCTTTCAAGTACTAATTCTAAGACCCAGAGCAAGTAAACAGTGGGGCAGAGATACAAACCCAGGTAACCTTGATCTGGAGCTCATGCTCTCAGGCCATGCCATATGATCCTGCAATATCATGTTATTTGAGAGAGTGGGCTCTGCATTAAGATGCTGGAGCTCATATGTGGCTTAGATTTTATTGTGCAAACTGGACAAGCTACTTAACCCTCTGAACTTTGTTTCTTAAAATCTAAAATTAAATTGAAAAAACTGCTTGATTCATAGAGTTTTATAGTGATTGAATAAAAATAAAGTTAAAATGCTTAGAGAAGTTGTTGACATATAACTAGCATTTGCTAAGCATTAGCCATTACTTTCTCTTTCTCTCTGGCACACATACACACACACACACACATTGAATTGATACCAGTGTTTGACCTTCGGCATGAAATTGAGGAGGTGGCCTAATTAGGTCACTTTTGTAATCCCTTCTGATCTTAAAATAGTAAGACAACATGCTCTATCATATCTGTATTTTTATTGACATTCTCTTTTCTTCTTCAAGGGATAGATTTTATTTAAGGCTTTCCAGCTCTCTTGAGACACATTTTATCTGCTGTCATGGAATTTACTTCTTTTTGTTTCATTTTATGTTTTGAAATATATTTTTAAAAAACTTTCATATAATGTATTTTTTAACCATAAAACATTTTCATATAAGTAGGCTGTTTTCTAAAAGTAAATTTTAAGCTCCTTAAGTTGGGACCATATGCTGAGCTGCTGTAAATACTATTCTAGTTCTCAGCACACAGTTGTTATTTGTAAGATAGTCATTAAAATTGATGATTTTGACAAAAAGAAATGATTTGATTTTTTCCTACGACAGAGATTCTCACATTTCACAGCTCTTAGAAATATAGAAAAAGAAAAATATTATTAGAGAAAAACTATAACTTTAAATAATCTTTCTTTTTCTTTAAATTCAAAAACAGTAATTAAAAAATGTTCAAGATGGTTAAGTCATTGGCTTTTGTTTGAACTGCTCCTTTGAAGATCATGTTGAAAAGCTATTAATCCATGTCCATTAAAATCATTTCCTATGAGTTATCTTGGTAAATGTTAATATAAAACACACAGAGATTCCTGTCATACTTAATGTATTAATTAAGAAACAAATGTACATTTATGACTTATGCCTTTTTGAGTTAATTAGATAGTAAATCATTTCCTGATCTGTGATTTTCAGAGTATAATAGCTATCTGATTAAATTAAAACTTCAATCGGCACACCAATTTCAATTTAAAGTAAGATGTTTGATGGGAACCACCTTTGGTAATCCTTCTTTTGACATCCGCTATGAATGTTTTCCTACATTCATGTGGATGATTCATAGAAGCTTCAGTGTTAGCGCAAGCTGAAGCACTTGTCTCTTTTCCTTTAACGTACTCTACTTAGATGGTGTGGGAAAAATACACTTGCAGTTTGAAATAGATTTTTCAATACAACAATTTAGTAGAGAAAAACTACATAGGAAAAAAATGAATGATTTTGGGCTTATCAAGCTTTAATAGGATTTTTAAAATTATGTTTACTTATCTCTAGGCCAGTAAACTAAAAAGAGGTGTGATACAGGCATTTTTCATGTGTATCATTTTCTTTTTATATCTTTTAGGATATAAAAAGGATGCTTATTACTCTTCTTTCGTTATAAGATTACGCCGAAGCTCCTGAGTAATTTATTACTTTCATATTTTGTATCTACTTTGCTAAATATTCTGTTATAACTCTCTTCTACAACTGTAATTATAAGAGTGTGAATTTTGCTTACCAAAGTCACGAAAGCAGCATTTCTTTTCTTCTTTCTACTATTTTTGTCTAAGCATTATTCTAAATCACTCTTTATTCACTTTTCTTCATTTTAAATTTTGGCCCATGTTTCATATTGAGGGTTTAAATGTTTCTTTAATTTCTTCAATTCAAGTGTAAAAAACATCATTTCTTTTTTTTCCCTATCACAGTCATCTATTTTTTAAAGCAAGAAACTAAAAACATATGTAGAAGTGTAAACCTCAAACTTACAAATAAAGCTTCATTTGAAAATGCGTGTTTTGTTATATTGCAATAATTCAATTCACTTTCAATATATAAAAACAAAATAAAACAATAGAATATGTTTTATTTTTTATATTAGCATCTGAGCTTTAATGGAATATAAAATGTTTACCTGTGTGTAAAAACTTGTTAAATCATTTTCTTTCTGCTGAATTTATGCATGGCTTAAGAAAGCCAGTTTTATTAGAAAGTATTATCTTAAATTTGAAGGTTTTATTGACATACTGCATGCTACAGAGTCTACTAAAATTCAAAAAAAACTTGCGATTTTACATTGATGCATATGGATCCATAAAGACTGCAAAAATATTCTAAAAATTTCAACAAGTCACACTTTAATGTTAAAAAAAACTTTTATTTTTCAAGCCCTAAAGAAATCATTGCCCTCTGTTTTGATATGTACATGTCTTTGCCAACATGTGCAAAAAGTGCCGTTCCCGCTCTCTTCCTTCCTCCTCCTCTACACTCCACTTTTGCTACCCATTTTCTTTAGAATTTGATAGAAGACTGATGGTTGAGGAAGAAACAATAATGCCCTTTGACTTTCTTTTAGGAAAAGAGTTCTCACTCTATGCACAAGAGGAACTAGATAGGGTGATCTAAACACATACTGCCTCTTCGTACTGAGACTTTTTTTTTGTTTAAATTTTATTGGGGGAAAACTACAAAACATTTACAGTACAATGTTTACAGTCACAATTTGTAGTGAGCTGATTTCCCAAAATATATTACCACTCAAGTTGACTTATCTTGTTACATTCAAAAACCTCCTCTGTCAAAGTTGTCCAGAGAGTACATACATAGTGCTCCAACTGTATCTACGTACTGAGAGTTCTTTATCTCCTTTTTTCAGACCAAGACCTATTCAAAAAAACACTTTGAAAGTATATAAATAGTATTTGGCCAAAAGAAGTATAGTTGTTATAAGTGTCAACCACTTCACTCTACCGTGGTGTCACTGAAA
>CAUYRT010101540.1:0-38514 GCA_963574885.1 Lepilemur ruficaudatus | reverse complement strand
TAGGTTTTTGAATGTAACAAGATAAGTCAACTTGAGTGGTAATATATTTTGGGAAATCAGCTCACTACAAATTGTGACTGTAAACATTGTACTGTAAATGCTTTGTAGTTTTCCCCCAATTAAAAAAAAAAAAAGAAGAAGCTCAAAAACGGTTTCGTCATCAAATGATACAGCAGAATTTAAGATGTATTAATTATGAGGCAATATATTGCATAATTTTATAGCAATAATTTGAAAATATTCAGTACATAGAAACATTTTAGAGAATATAAAATATTCAAGTTGAACAAGGAAAAATTAAAAACCTTGAGGAGATTATTAAAACTTTGAAGATGTTATAAAATTAATTAAATGATTATTTTTAGTAACATCTCTGAGACACATTTGTGTCAGTTCCACAATATTTAATTCACACAGAGCAATGCAAAGGTTTTCAGGTGACAATGAGTTGAGTTATAGGAAAAGAATCTGAGCTTAAGGAGCCTTAATCTTTTATAGTGGATAATAAGATCCTCTTTCCTATATTCCAAATAGAGATGTTATCTGTATTTTCCCTGTTTGCTATACAAACATCCTTTAAAGGATAGTTCTGAAACAAAAGCAGTCAGTGTCTCTGCTTACAAGATGTGCAGAAACCAAAAGATTCATGCCAAATTGTTTTCCAACATTTGAAACTCCTCTACACCAAATAAACTTAAATTGATGGGTCAATAAGACTTGGAAAATTTTAATAAATATAGCACACAAAGAGCTGATAGATATCCTTATTATATAAATAATTCTTAGACATCAATATTAAGGCCAGGCACGGTGGCTCACGTCTGTAATCCTAGCACTTTGAGAGGTGGAGGTGGGAGGATCACTTGAATCCAGGAGTTCAAGACCAGCCTGGCCAACGTGGTGAGACCCCATCTCTACAAAAAATTTAAACATCAGCTGGGCATGGTAATACATGCTTGTAGTGTCAGCTACTTGGGAGGCTGAGGCAGAAGTTGGAGTCTGCAATGAGCTATGATGACATCACTGTACTCTAGCCTAGGCAACAGAGCAAGACCCTGTTAAAAAAAAAAATGGACAGGACAGTAGAAAGAAAAAGACTGGCAAAGGGCACTAATGGAGAACAATTCACAGAAGTAAAAGTAAAAGTGGCTAAATAGCAAATGTTTAAGTGCCAAACTTTGCTAGTTTCCTCAGAACTGAGAGTAGACACAAAAATAAAATAGCACTTCTCAGCAATCAATTTAGCTAAGTTAAATTTTGCAATAGTTCTAAATGTCTGTGACAGTGTGAGAAATGGGCATTCTCATATAGTGTTTGTGAAAATATAAACTTGTGCACACTTTTTAAAGAAATATTTAATTTTTTATCAAGAGTTTTTAAAATATTCATACAATATGACCCAGTAATTCCACTTGTAGTAATAGACGCTAAGGAAATAATTGAAGATAAAGGTAAACTTTTATGCTAATGGAGACTTATTGAAGACTTCTTATTAGCAAAAAGAAAAAAAAATTGAAATAGCTTTATTATCCAATAATAAGAGAATGGTTAACTTTTTTCTCAAATTCATAGGATGAAATGTCATGTAGCTAATTAAAAATATACTTTCAAAGATGATTTCATAACACAGAGAAAGATATGATGGTATCTCTATTACATGATCTCAATTATTAAACCATTTTAAAGCCTGGAAGGAAATAAAGCTAAATATCAAACATCTCTTAGTTTTATGGTTATTGTTTTTTTATTTTATTCCTTTATACTTTACTATGTTTCTCAAACTTTCTACACTTTATAACAAAAATATTAAAAAATAAAAATAAATGAATACCAGGTATTTTTTAGTTTCTTCTCATTTAAAATAGTTATCACTACTTAATGGATGCATGGTGTGTAATTCTGGGGAAATAAGCAAAATAAGGTAATCAGTTGATCTGTGGATAGACTGTGTTATTTCTAGTGCCCAAAGGACACTCGTGTGCTCAGTTTACACTTGCGCTATGGAGAAAAGGGGAGGGAAAGAAAACGCAGCATGAGAACAGTGTGAGGCATGTTCAAACCCCTTGCTCACAGCAGGGAAAAACAATTCCTTCCTCTCTTGTTTCCAGGGACCTGATGGTGAAGATCATAGTGTTGGGGAAAAAAATCCAAAATTGCCTTCACCATGGCTTCCCTCTATTATTTTACATTCGCAAATACCTAGTACAAAGGACCCTCTGAGAAAACTCAAGGGGGCATACCATCCTGGGTCTCTTGGTCTAAAAGGTCTTCAACTAGACACCTGCTTATTGTATGAGATGGACAGGGTCATAACAAGAGTCAAGGACCCCTACAACGATCCTAAGCCCTAAGAATGATTGGATCATTAATTTCTAAGGATATTACCACACTCCCTAAAATAATTCTCTGTGATTTTAAACCCCAGTCGATGGGGAGAACTCTTTTGTAAACACATATCTCTTCTTTGCAAAGAAAAATAATTTGCATATTATTCTCCCCTGATCACTTGTTTATTGCTTCTCTCAACATCAATCATGAAAGCTTTCGGCAGAGGTGCTGAGAACAAAGATGAAAATAGGTGAATTTAAATGTTTGTTTATAAAGATGTCTGAAGGGATTAATTTTTTATCTGGCCATTCAAATAGGATTAAAGGGATTAACTTGAATAATAAAGGCACATTATAAATACACATGTTGTCTCTAATTAATAGGTTCAGATATGAATATAAGATATGTCAAATTATTACGGAATAGCCTGTAATTACATTATTTCTAAATAATGGAAAGGAAACTCATGAGTCATTAGTAAAAAGATGACTTTGGAACAAGGTAAACTCATTCAGCAAATATAATGCTGCACAAGACACATTTCCTATTTATATGTACAGTTAATAACATCTATTATGCAGTCTTAGTCCTAGAAGCCTGTGTTTGTTGAGAGAAATACTTTAAAACAGAAGCTTAATTACACGGTGTTCAAGTTTCTCTGGCAACATCAAAAGGGAGAAAGTCATTTGTGCTTTAATGAACATTTTGAAAGAGAAAAATAAGTTGTCAAGTTGATAATTCTACAAGTTTAAGACAAGGAAAATGTAGGAGGAAGAAAATATTAGATTATAATGTATTTTTCCAGTATATGACAACAAAAGCTGTTGGGGGGGGAAATGTTTCTCTTCTTCATAATAATAATAATACAGGACTATAGCCTTTTGATTTTCACCCTACAGTTTTGCCCCCGAGACTTACTCAAGCACATTGCAAATGGAAATATTTCTTTTCCTTTGAAAAGGGTTCCCTTCAGTTCTCTTTACCCAGATTTCTCTCTAAATGGTACAACTACCACATTTTGAGGAAAATTACTGAAGTAATTTAATGCCCCATTCCAAGGAGCCAGTAGATGACAATAGTTTTTGTAAAATGGTTTTAACCTAACTCATGATTCTGACCAAAAAAATCCACAAACTCGTATTATAAAGGATGATCAATTTGTACATGCTGTCAGCAGGAGATATAAATATGGGATTGTCCAATCTAACTTGGAGTTCACAGAACTGGACGATAGATTTTTTTTCCTCTGGTACAAAGCATTTTATAAGGTAAAGAGATGTTAGACACCATTAAATGCCCACCATTTCATAAAATAGGTGCAAAGATGCTGACAGCTCTATGGGACAGTTCTGAATCCCCTGCCTCTGGATCCACCAGTGCTCCGCTTACTGGTATACTTACCTAACAAAGAAAATCAACAAAGTTTTGAAAGGAGGAATATTTATCTTAAGGACTATTTGATGGAACTTAGAACTGTGTTCAAGGCCAGGTTTAGGCAAATCCAAGGACAAATCAGAATTGGTCTTTGGTTCCTCTTTCCTCCCCTGAGGGCCGTCTTCCCCCTTGTGTTGTCCCTATCCCGGTGAGAACCCCTTATCTCAAGCCACGGGATTCTGACACCCCACCCACACCCATCATTTGCACCATCATTGCAAAGTGAATTAATTTGCACAGTACTGTTAATAATCAACTACATTTTTGCCTTAGTAAAGAGTATTCTCTTTTTAAACTTGGAATCTTGAAGGCACAACATTGTATCTCAAAGGAATGAATCCTTCCTTTTGTCCTTCCTTCTTTCTCTTTTTCCTGTTTGTTTTGAACCAAGAATGAGATCAAATCAATCAAAATAGTCTACTAACTTCTGTCACATATCAAACATTTCTATTATAAACACATCAAATGTGCAAGAAAACCAGACGACCATTTTTTGCTTCTTTAGTTTAATGTAGAATAATCCTCAACAACAACATCATCAGTTACTTTGAAACAATTGCACTTAGGAGAATGTTCTACAAACCAACCATCAATACATGCCCCCAAACCTCCAGGATGCTGAAATCACCAGCAACTTTCTGACTGTGCCTCAAACATCAAAACACTTAGAATAACATGGGAACGATAGACCCATTTTCTTCCTTTCTTTCAATATTTTGCCTAACCCTTATACCTCTTTAGCATACGATGATTTACCTTTTTCCCCTAAAGTGATGACAACCCTGCCCTTCCAGGACATTGTTTTTCAAGTCATTGATTAAGAAGGAATCCTAGAGGGGATGAAACATGAATGTTATAGTCATTGTTGTCTGAGTTCCTCATATTGTTTTTATACATGACACTATACTTGAAGACTCCAAATATACCTCAGTTGTCACAGCAGAAATCAAAAGAAAAAGTAGGCCATCATTTAGCACTATGGCATTCCATATTGAATTTCACATCTTGGGCTCTCATGGTTGCCTTATTTAAAGCCCTTCTCTTTGCCAACACTTCTTTTGAACTCTAAGAGATGCATCCATCATGATATGAGATTGGATCTGTAGCTTGAGGTACTGGAATAATAATCAGAGGTGTATATATAAACTGAAAGCCTCTGCATTTCTCCAAACCTTCCTCTGTTGTAAGAATGCTAAAATAATGCTAATGCAAGAAAAGATATTCTAGTGTCATTTTAGATTTCAGACATTGCACATTTGTACCCATGATTATGTCAAAATATACACATTCTGTCTCATTTGAGACAGAATTTATTATACAAGGAAATATTAAAAAAAAAAGCTAGCCTGACCTTGCTTTATTTATTTTTTTTAAATCAGTGCTTGAACTGGGGTTGAATAAATTTGTCCAGCTTAACATGAATATAGAAAATAAAACTGGTAAGGCTATTCATGTGGAGTGAAAAGAAGAGAACATAAAAGAAACATAAAACATCTCCCTTCTGGCATAAAAAAGTGCAGGATATTTTTTAAATAATAAGAAACCTACTTTTAAATAATATTATGTTTTATATAAAAAAGAAAGAAAGGCTCAGAAGCAAGGATATTCGCACTTAATGCTAGGATTATCTACACAGGGGGAAACAGAAAAGTGTAAGAATGCTGTTATTTGTAGGTTTGGGGTTTTGGTTTTGTTTTCCGTTTTTTAGGTCTTGGGGGTCAGATACATTCAGGCAGGAATGCAAGAGAAAAGAATTAATGAATGTTTATCCTTTCAGGTTTTCAGATCCTTGTGAAGTGCATTCACTTCTTTTATACTTAGACTTGTGTACCTAAAAAAATAAAATTACTTTTTTGAGAGATTCATCAAATTATTTATTCTAAAGCAAGGAGAATTCAGTTTATTCCAATTTGGCTTCCTGGACCCAGAGGAGGGATAGGACTAAGGTAGCACTTCTACTTACATTGTTCTTTGCTTTTGAAACTCAGTGTTCTATGAATTCAGGGTTCTCAGTTGCCTTCCACCAAATTCGAAAGAGGTAGGCACAAAATTGATTCTCCTTTGCTATTTTTATTACTTTTTAGAGCTGTTGCTTACCATCCTTAACAGATGCTCTTTGGATCAGAGTGCTAGAGGTGTGGCATAAAGCTATGTGGAGTAAGGAAGCTCAGAAATTATTTATAAAAACTCACTAATTTCAAGAAAGGATTTCTAGTTATTTAATCCATCACTTTTCTTTAGAGCGTACTTGGTGAAACATTATGGTAAAGACAAGACACTCACAACCTCGAAGACCTCATTTATTTCTAAATAGTCCTTTAAGGAATGAATCTGAGATTTAAAGGCTCAAAATCTGTAAACTGGAAGCTTACTAGACAAAAACAGAGTTGAAACTAAAGGAAAATTCTCGGTCTAATTTTTCCCACATCAGGCCCTCTTTAAGCTCAGCTGGACTTATTCTTACTTTACAGGAAAAAAAAAAATCCAACAGGTAAAAAGATCAGATTGCAGTTTCCAAGTTTCAGCCTAGAGGGAATTTTTAGCCTTAAGTTATAAATTCCAGAAAATAGGAGTTTATAAGGGAAACAGTGACAGAACCTTAATTACGGTAAAGCAAAGGGCAATGCTGCAATAAAAAGGAGCAACCCCTGAGATGAAATGCTTAATCTCTGAGTGTGATGTGGCCTAATAACTCACAAGGAGAGCGGTGTGATGATTCAGGTCCTCATTTGGAGCTGGCTGTTGCGTGTCCTTTATGAAATTCACTGTCACCTTCAACTCCTTTCTTACAGACTAAACCGCACTTCACTCTGGACCCAGTAGAAAAGAAAGGTCATAACGAACAAATTTATGGCAAGTTGCCTTTTGGCAAAAGCTGTTTCCAACATGTACATCAGAGAATCGGATTCACTGGAAAGGACAAAGAGGGGTCCTCAGGTCCAGTGTCCCTGTCTGCTGCAGATAAAACCTAAACCACCCGTGACAGAGCGAGAAGGTGGCCGAGCGTCCACTGTTTCAACTGAAGGAGAGTTCACATGCTCCCTCACAAAGTCTGTGCTAGCTCTAAAGTCAAGAATTTTGTTATGTGAAACCCGATTCTTATTTGCCCCAGTCTTCCCCTCTTAGTCTCACCCCATTCTCTGTAAACATGAAGTGTCCTCTGTAAACATGCTTAGAACACTGGGAGAAATTCACGAAGCTCATCCTTAGCTCTCTCTGTCAAGTAATTTCAAGTCCCTTAATACTTTTTAGTACAGAGAAGGGTCAGTTTCCTAATCTTTTTGTTTCAGTTTGGTTTTGTTTTCCCTTGGAATCTTCCTGGCATTTCTACATTTCTCTTATTTCAATTCATCATTGTAACCCATGCATCTGACACAGGGCCTAGCCTACAGTGGGCATCTAGTGATTGTTTTTGAGTGAAAGAATAAATGTCAGGAAGTACACAGTAGATATTCAGGTATATATTAAACAAAAAACCAATTAACAACAAGAAAAAGTCTTCTTGCATTACAAATAGCCCTTTCCTAAGCTTCAGTTTCTTTGATTTAAATCTTATCCAAAATACAATTAATTCACCGTCTTTTCTGGTTTAAATGTTATACTGATACATGCAAAACATGCATCTGTCTGGCAGCAGTATTATGACACAGAGAAGTCACATTCTATACCCAAGAAAGCGATGTTTTCAGAAAGCATGTAAATTAGCAATGGTCACTGTTTTACTCCTAGGAAAGCAAAGTGAACAGATGCAAAGCAGTGCCTTTGTAGATAGGTATGATAGGCATCCCATTTTCACTCAAGTCAAGGTCCCAGGACTCAGTATTTGCAGCAGTTTGCCCGGACTCCAAAGTCACGACTTTGAATGTTTTGGCTGGTCTGTTCCAGATACCTTTTGATATAAGTCTTAAAGACTTATTTAAGAAACCCCTGAAAGACGGAGATATAACCCACCATATTTCAAATTCAGACTGGAAAAGGAAATGATAAGAGAAAGCAGGAAGCAGAGAGGCCTCAGGGACAGCACGCTGAACTTGGCCTTAGCCCAGATGGTTATTTCCCCGTTTCCTTTCTCCAAATAAAGAAACTCCTGGATTTGTGTTGACTTGAAAAGGAAACTTCCATCTGAGCCCACAGTGAACTTCATAACCAAACACCAGAACGAACCAACTCTCTCAGGCTTTCTCCAGAAAAGAAAACCTGCCAATACTCTCCTCGGAGGAAGTTGTCCTCCAGCTAGAATTTGGGGAAATAAGAAAATATGAAGGTCATCTGTAGTGTATCACCAATGGACACAACTCAGAAATGAAAGATACCATATTCCTTATCTATCTGAATCTGAGACACTGAATAATTCTGGAAGGAAAAACACCAAGAGGGCATTCCTTAGTTGACTGTATGACTGCACACATCAACATGACATTTCACCTGATTTTACTGTCAGGAGCATTTGTTTTTATGTTCATGTCTCTCATATAGGATTTTACTTGGATTTACTTTTATGCAATATCTTTTAAATTTCCCTTTGCTACTTTTTTGGAAAGAGTGAAAGAAAGGATAGTTTATTTTCAAATCCTAGCCAAGCACTGACACTTGGAAGGAAAGAAAGAAGAAAGGAAGGAAAGAAGGAAGCAGAGGAGAGAGGGCTAAAGGAAAAATGGAAGGCGGAAGGAAGGAAGGAAGGAGGAAGGAAAGAAGGAAGGAAGGTTCAAAAATTTTTTTTATTTTCAGAGAGAAACTGTGAGTAGTCTTTTGCTTGATTCTTTTATACGGTAAATTGTTTCTGACTGGAACAAATTAACAGATGTTTGAAATGTTCAAATTTCAAATACAGATAGATTTTAAAAAATCAGTTTCCACAATTACTATAAGCTAAAAGCCAGGGTAAAATATGCCACACTATGACTAAGGTGATCAACTTTCCCAGTTAGCTATAAAGATAGACACCGACTTAGAAACACACATACACACAGATATACACACATATATCCATCTGTGTTTGTGTATGAAACATTTACAGCAGGTATACATTAAACAAGGCTTGCACCCAGAATATGGGATTCATCTCTGGTGATAAAAATTCCAAAATTTGTGGAGTTTTTAATGCTTTGTACATTAAATTCAAGATTAAGTGTGATAGACTTATTGTGCCATATAATACTGTATTCCAAGGTAGAACATGAAATCTTTCCATTTTGATCCAAAGTGTATCAGCATTATGGCCATTGATGAGAATAGAGCCTTTGTGAATGAGAACTTCAATGATTATTATATTTTTATCTTTCTTGACATAAATGTTAATGATTATTTGGGAAAATAGCTAAATTCACAAATAAAACTATATGAGGGTAGCTATGTAGTTTAATTTAATGAAAGCAGACATGGTACTAAAAAGCCTTGCTTTAAATAAAGGTGAAGCATTGACCGCATTACCTAACTTGATTACAAGCAATGGTAGAATCCTCAGGATCAAACATGAAATCTGAGCTGGGTGTTGATAACACCACGTTCAGAAGCTTAAACTTGGATGACATTTTGTAGATCAGCCACCTGCCACTCATGCTTCCCAACACCCTGTTCAAACTTGCTTGCAAGACTCTCACATGCGTTAAGCCTCAAAATCTTGAAAAATAATCAGTGTGCCACAGGCATTAAACCTGTAAACTTCCATTTACCTGTAAACTTTAACCTTTCCATTAAATACCAGGCCCCTTAGTTTGATTCTGGCAGGTGACCTGGGTAAAGATTTTAATGTCCATTTGATGCACACACATTTTTTGTGTTCCATCGCTAATGCTTGCTCACTGTTGGTAAATGCCAAACGCATCTGGGAGAAGAATTCTGAAAACAATTACACAGCCTGAAAAGTTCCAACAATAAAACAGAACTCTTTACATTGCAAAGCCAAACAAATAACCCGGGCAAGTGTAATGGAATAAATCCCGGGCTTCAGTGCAGATGGCTGTTTTTACTGTCTGTCTATGTCGGGATCTGCTGAAGGTTCTTTAGTTCCTATCCGTGTGTGTGCGTGTGTGTGTGTGTGTGTGTATGTATGTGTGTGTACGTAGAGGACTTTTTTTTACATGAGATTTGGCATATTGCATGTGGCAGGCTGTTGAAAAATGAATAAAGACAGGAGAAAAAAGGCAATGCACATCCCATTGGTAATGAAGGAAAGAGGGTTGCTGACTGCCCATGTGCCAGTTCTCCAGGTTTGCCCAGGGGCTCCCAAGATCATTTCTTTGCCCCCAGATTTTCATGTTGAATTATCACTCACAATCTCTAAGTGAACATGCCTCTTATTTTATTTAAGACACACTGGGCACTTGTATTTGACTTCCTGCTAGGCAATACAATATTTTATTTAGCATTTGCTGCATACACAAATGGCAAGAGATGAAAAAATGGCCTTATAAGCATAATTTTAATTTTTTTTTTTTTTTTTGGTTTTACAAAGAGATATCTTTGCTGCAAGCTTTCAAGAGGCAGACATCAAGGGAAAAGCATTTGTTCTCGGCTGTTTTTGCCTGAGAAACTCTGACCACAGAAGTCTACAAGGATTCATCAAGAGCTTTAGGCTATGGCCTCATGGCTTTGGCCTGAGGCAGAGCTGGGGGCTAAGACCTTTTCATGTGGGGGGTAAAGAATAAAGCAGGAACTCATCACGTCTGGACTCTTACAGCTGTTCTAACCGGTACCCAGAAGCCTCTCCCTCTAAGATGTGGCTTGACTGTTCCTGTGCTGCTGTTAAAATAGAAACGAGCAGCATCATAACTTATTTGTGACCTACTTAGAAAAAATTCAGATTAGTCTACAATGGTCAAAAGGAATTTTTTTCCTCTTAATGTAATAGCTAGAAGGAATATAGGTTGAAATAAAGAAAAAAATTTTTTTTCTTAATTTGTGAATATCACGCTTGGCTCAAATCAGAACCTATCGTTTGCTGTGATCATCTTTTTATTATTTATTTTAAGTGTCTGCTCATGAAATATGGCTTTACATAATATGTAAATCATTTTTAAAATACAAGATCTGCATATCTCGATAATAAAGTCCTACCTCTTTTTATTTCTTTAGTTCCAGCAAGAACTGCAAAAAAAAAATCTACCAGGCTGCTTATTTGTTAAGTGCTTCTTAACTCATCTCTGACCCAAAGGATGCTCTTGTCAGAATCCAGGCCTATCAATAATTAATGGTGTTTTTAGCTTTTGATCTCTAGCTGCAACATTTTTTAAATTTTATTATGGTTTTTAGGATCCTATTATGACTCTAACCACCTGCAAAATAAGAGGGAGAGGATACCTGACAAATTCCCAGAAAATGCTGTGACCTTTGAAAGTGAGAACAGTATTCCTGGAATGTTTTTGTCTTTTTGTGTTTTTGCCCCTTTCTGACTTCCTTTGCCCCATTCTCCCAAGAGACTAGTAGCTTTAATAAAAATGGTATAAGAGAATGAAAGCATTTAACACAATAACCACTCAAATATGATATTTTCAATAAAAGTATGTGCTCCATTTCAAAGCCCATATTTTTTTGTAGAGAAAAACAAATTCCTAGAAAGCAATTGCTGAGAAACAGTCTATTGCTACTGAAAATACACTCAGCTGAAGGTGGTAGTGGGTGTAGGCTAAGAAACCATCTCTCAGCAACCCTGAATCTGCATCTTAAAACACATGCGCTATCCCATAAATTTCATTATTATTATGTTTTTGTCTCATACGGCAACTTCAGGTATTCTGTGCGATTATATCAAGTGCTATTACATTCATGGTAAATTAAATATATAAACTTTACCATTACCAATTCCACATGTCAGAAATAGTACATTTGGCAAGTCATCATGGAATGGGAGAGTCATTCACATGTATCACTAAAATTATTAACTACTATTATTGAATGTTGTCTTTTCTCAAAATTCAAACTCTGTTATATCATTGTGATGTGGGATTGGAAGTGGGGATTGGAGCTGAAGGAAAGACTGCATTTAGGATCCTCCAACCATGTCCTATAATTTTTCCCAAAATTCCAAAAATACAGAAAAGTCGAAAGAATTATATAGTGATCATCCATATAGCCACCACAGATAGTCTTATTAATTTTTTGATATGTTTGATGTATCACATATTTGTCCATTAATACATCCCTCTATTTACTTAAGAATCTTTCATATTTTTGATGTAAGTTCAAAGTTAATTGTAGACATCAGCATATGTCACTCTTAAACACTTCAGCATACATATCATTAACTAGAGTTTAATATATGTTTAAGTTTCTTCTTTATTTCTAGGTAAAATTTACATACCATGAAGTGTACAAATCTTTTTAAGTGTGCCAATCTCTGAATTTTGAAAATTCATATACCTGGGTAATCTAAACCCCTATCAAGATATAGAAAATTAGTATCATTTTAGAAAATATCCTTATATTTCTTCCCAATCTCCACTGCCAACACTTTCAGAGGAAACCACTATGCTGATTGTTTTTGCCAGATATTTGTTTTGCCCATTCTAAAAATTCATATAAATCTGGGATCCCCAACCCCCAGGCCATGGACCAGTGTGGGTCTGTGGCCTGTTAGGAACCAGGCCACACAGCAGGAGGTGAGCGGCAGGCCAGCCAGCAAAGCTTCATCTGTATCTACAGTTGCTCCCCATCGCTGGCATCACCACATGAGCTCCACCACCTGTCAGATCAGCAGCGGCATCAGATTCTCATAGGAGCACAAACCCTACTGTAAACTGCATGTGTGAGGGATCTAGGTTGCTCACTCCTTTTGAGACTCTAATGCCTGATGATCCGAGGTGGAGCTGAGTCAGTGATGCTAGCGCTGGGGAGCAGCTGCAAATAAGATTATCATTAGCAGACAGGTTTGGCTGCACAATAAATGTACTGTGCTTCAATCATCTCCAAACCATCCCCCTCTCCTCCTCCCCCATCTGTGGAAAATTGTCTTCTGTGAAACCGGTCCCTGATATCAAAAAGGTTAGGGACAACGGATATATTAATAAATGAATTACTCAATATGTGCTCTTTGTATAAAACTTGCTTTATACAGCATAATGTTCTTAAAAAGGATCTAGCCATGTTACTGCTTGTATCTCTATATTGTTTGTTCTCTATATCGCTAAGTAGTATTCCCATTGTATGAATATCCCACAGTTTGTTTTTCCATCCTCTTGTTGATGACTACTGAATGGTTGCCAGTTTTTTGTTATTATGAGTAAAGCTATAATAAACATGTTGTACAAGACTTTCGTTGATATATGCTTTCATATCTCGTAGATTAATACCTAGGAGTGGAGCTTCTGAGTCATAGGGTAGGTATATGTTTAGTTGTATAATAATATAAGTTGCTAGAAATTTTCCCATACTGCTGTACCATTTTAAACTCCCACTAACAAGTATGTGATGAGAGCTCTAATTACTTCTTTGTATTTTCAGCCATTCTGATGGGGATATAATGGGATCTCATGGTGATTTTCACTTGTACTTCCCTGATGTCTAATGATCTTAAGCACTTTTTCATGTGCTTACTGGTCTTTCACATAATCTTTCTTTGGGGAGGATCTATTCAAATCCTCTACCTATTTTTAACTGGGTTGTTTGTACTTTTATTATCGAGTGGTAGGAGTTCTAAATATATTCTGCATAGAAATTCTTCTTCAGACATATGTTTTGCAAATGTTTTCTCCCAGTCTTTGTTTGGTTTGCCTATTTGTTTTTTATTGATGACTTTTGATGAGTAGGAGTTTTTAATTTTCATGAAGTAGAACGATTTTGTTTATGATTATTGTTTTATGTTCTCAAAGAGATTTCTCTATCAGAAAGATGCAGACTTTCATTTAATGTTTTCTTTTAAAAGCTTTATTATTTGAGGTTTATGCTTAGGTCAATAATCCAAATGATTATTGTGTGTGGTGAGAGATAAGGGCAGAAGTTATTCTCTCTTTATCTCTCTCCCTATTCTGGAATCATTTGTTGAAAAGGACATTATTTCCCCACAAATGTCTTAGCCCCTATGTTAAAAATTAATTGACTCCCAACTGACCACATATATGTGAATTTTTCCCTGGACTTTGCATTTTGTCCCATATATATATATATTTACATATATATATAAAATATGTTGCATATATATTATATGGATATGTATTTGTGTATGTGTATATATATCCTTTTACTAACATTACACTGTCTTGATTACTATAACTTTATAGACATTCTTGAAATAAGATAGGAGAAATCTCCCAATTTCATTCTTTTAAAAAAGTGTTTTACTTATCATAAGTCCTTTGATCTGAATTTCTGTGAGTTTTAGGAATAGTTTTCCAATTTCTATGGAAATTTTGCTTGAAATTGTTTTGAAACTATTGGTCAATTTGGAAAGAATTGATACCTTAACAATATTCAATCTTCCAATCAATGAACATAGTTACATCTTTACATTTATTTAGTTCTTTTTTTATTTCTCTCAGCAATGATATGTTGCTTTCAGTAAAGAGGATTTGCACATGTTAAATTATTTATAATTATTTTATGTTTTTTAGACTATTTTACTGGGAATTTTTAAATTTTTATCTTCCAATTGCTGCCAGGATTTATAGTAATAATTATATTTGTATATTGAGCTTGTATCCTATAATTTTGCTAAATTTACTTTTATTTCTAATAGCTACTTTGGAGATTCTCTGAATTTTTCTTTAGTAAGTGATTAGTGCACTTGTAAATATATATGTTTTTGCCTCTTTTCAAACAAGTATGTCCCTTATTTTTTTTTCTTGCCATGTCACACTGGCTAGGACTTCAGTACAGTGTTGGAATAGGAATGTTGAGGTGGACATCTTTATTTTGTTTCTAAAAGAATAACCTATGCTATTTAGTGTAATGGTCTATAAATATCAACTAAATAAAGGTGATTGTTAATGTTCATATTATCTATGTATTTGTTGATTTGGGGCTAATTGCTCTATCAATTGTTGAGAGAGGAGTGGTAAATAAAGTCTCTAACAATTATTATGGAATCGTGTATGTCTCCCTTTAATTCTGTAAATTATTCCTTATTACATTTGAAGCTCTCTTGTAAGAGCTTTAGTCCAATACACACTTATAGCATAAGTCATAAGAATTCCAGTAGATTTCTAGTTGGGGATGGGGACTACAGGGATATTTGTTGGCTAGAGTTCAAGACTAGAAAAAAGACAGTGTACATTTTATAGCATATATACACATTCTTCCACGTATTTAGTGAAACACTAATGTAGGTGCAGCTGTGATTTTGCAGATGGTACTAAAGTTCCTATTCAGCTGATTTTAAGTCCAAATGGAGAGTATCTATTTTGGGTTGGCTTGACTTAATCAGTGGGAAGGCCTTAAAAGTAGGGTTTATGTTTTCCCAAAGAGAGATTTCAAACAGCCACTAGGTCTGCAGTTGTTCTCCCTGCCCCCTGTATCTTTTCTTTCCGACTGTCTATGGACAAAAAACTTCAGCCCATGGTGGTAGGATTTGAGCTTACTCATGATCTTCCCTTCTTGATTTCCTATAGACTTTGCATTTGATTACCCTGCCTCCACAATTTAAAAAGCCAACTCCTGATAGTAAATATCAACATAAATATAAAAGTATAAACACACACACTCATGTCCTACTGGTAATACTTGTTACTTGAATTCTACTTTAGCATTTTTTAACTTATCTATGTCACTATATTAAAAGTTAATTTCTTATAGATAACATATAGTCTCTACTTTGTATTTGGAGCACGGAGTGCATTTATATTAAATGTAGATATTGATACAAGTAAATAATCTATGTATACTATTTTAGTATTTATTTTATGTTTGTTCTATATTTTTGTTATTCCTCTGTTTACCCTTTTTGCCTTTTTAATTTCCTCAAAGCATATTCTTCTTTGAGAGAATGGCTATAATAGCTATTTCAAAATTTTGTTTGCTTATTTCAACACCCAGGTAGTGTCAGTTTTAATTGTTTGTCTGTTCTCATGACTATAGGTCATGTTTTCCTGCTTTTTTATATGTATAACAGTTTGGGGTTTTGAATGATATCTTGCAGAGATTTTTGATTCTCTTATATTCCTCGAAAGACTGTTGAATGTTTTATTACTTTGTTTTAGCAGCAGTTAACTTATCTGTTCTCAAAGCATAAATGTTATTTTCCCTGTAGTGGGCAACAACTGAGATACCTGTTCAGTACTTTTGGTCTCAATGGGGCTGCTTGGAGTCTGTCCATGCATGCATAGTTTGGGCGTTAGCCAGAAATTTGGGGTGAGTGTATAGCAGAGTATTTAGTGCTCCATCTCTCTGGTTCCTTCATTCCTAAGATTATTTCCCTCACTTTTTAGCTTATGGTAGCTCTGGACCCTGTCCTCTGGTTCATCAAGCCTATAAGACTACAGTTTCTTAGCTAGCAGTTCTTTAGTTCTTCCTCTGATTGGAGCCATCCACCCAGTAGAGTGGTAAAACAGGAATTATTCAGTGTTGTTTCCTTCTTTTAATTGTCCTCTACCCTTCCATTTCTGCTTGCATTGGTTGCTCTTCAGTACCCTTAAATAGTTATTTTTAGATCTTCTTTAGAGCTTAAAGTTATTCTCTGCAGGATGGTTGTTTTGATAGGAGATATTCTCTCATTACCATAAATAGAATCTATATATATCATCTCTGAATTTTTAATAAGCAAGCACCAAAATAGTTTGAATCTATTGAAGAAAGAATTATGCATTTTTGCCATAAATCCAGGGCAGAACTAATAGTAATATGGCTTAGTGTGGTGTAAGTAACTACTGTAATATGTTAATTATTAGTAGAGATTTCATGACCAAATATTAACTCTGTCAAATGCTGTGTAACTCTTCTCTAAGGCTCAGTTTTGTACAGTATTTAACTAAGCACTAACCCTGAGAACTTCTAAGCATTCTTCTGAACACTCAGCTGTATCAACTATCCATTAATCTCAATTTGCCCTTCTCTACTCTGTGTGCTCCATGAGGGTAGACTACATCAGCTGAGCTCCCTGGCCTTCTGATTTCCAGTTGGGCTTAGCCAATGAGAGGCAAAACCAGAAAGTCAGATGGCGGAAAGAGATAGAGTTTGCAGAGTTTACATTCTCAGCTACTTTTCTGCTTGGCTGCAATTTGACAGTGATGCTTTTTACTTCTCAAAGCCATAGTTCTTTTTTGTCAGTTACCTCTTATAGTCACAGCACAATCACTCATTCCAGATTACGGGCAGTCCTCCATCTCCTGCCCCTTCAGACCAAGGTGTGATAACAATTCATGGTTAGTGTTAAACTAGTGTATTTTTGTTATTCATTGTTGATTATCCTTAATTCTGTCTGTACTTTTGTAAATTATCCTGTCTTTAAATGTTCAATATAGTCCTTCTTCAACCAAGACATTTAAGCATGCTTTGAGAGATACACTCACTTAAGACTTTTGCACATGCTGTTTCTTCCAGTAAAATGCTTCCCCCAGGTCTTTATAAGGCTAGCTCCATTTTATCTTTCAAGTTCCACCTAAATATCACTTCCATGGAGGTTATTACTCTCTTGAAGTGGGTTCAACTCCTCTCATACTTTACCACATTCCCACGGTTATCTTGGCATTTCATTCAATTCCTTCATAACTCATCAGAATTTCTTATTTATTTATCTGTTTATTTGTTTATTGTCAGTCTAACAAACTATATAGTCAATTCCATGAGGGCACAGATTATATCTATTTCATTCATCACTATATAACCAGTCAGTAGCAGAATGCTTAGCACAAATAAACCAATTGATAACTATTTATTTATTCATTTATTCATACATTTACTTATAATTTTAGAAGATTTCATGCTGATATGTTTCATTGAATTGCTATAGTCCTAATTAAAGTCATCACCATCAATAATGTTGAAAGTGGAAAAAATATATGGCAATTATCTTACTTTAAGGGACAATAGATTAATGGGGAAAATAAAATGCATTATGTAATGAAGAATTTTGACAATTTTTAGATCTTAAATAATGCAGCTCTGTAAAGTTCAAGAAGTATGGCACCACAAAAAAAAATTCATCTAATAAATAACTTCTAATAAATAAAGTTAAAAAAATTTATATATGCTAGCAAATGATTTTTTTTCTACTTTGCAATTTATTTTTCTGTATTTAAAAAGCATAATTCTTTCTACGTGATTTTGAGTGTTTAGAAAAATGCTTAGAATTCCTTAGAGAATTTAGGGAGTGACTAGGATGGCTTTTGAAGCTGCCATTTTGCCCTTAAAAAGAAACTGAGACTGCATTTCTAATCTCCGCCCTTTGAAGAGAAGTTGCCCTTTCTAAGACCTCCCCTCTGGACTTTAATCATCTCATAGTAGGTCTTTAATGTCTAGTTTTCCTTTTTCAAATTTTATTAATTATGCATTTCACTGCTTAATATCCTTAAAATATAATATTCTTATGATATTTTCTTGTGAAGGAATTTGTGATTATTTTCACTGCCTCTCAGATCGAATCTAATATCCCAAAGTAGTCAGCTGATATTTAAAGTCTTCAACCAACAGGTAAAATAAACTTCTTCACTACCTCATCATGTCCAAGGTCAAATAAGCCAATCATCTACCATGCACTACGTACATTTTACACATCACCGCCATTGTCCTTTTTAAGGTGACATTTCTTCATACTCTGCCCTACCCATCCCTAGGTAGAAGTTTTCTCTCCTTTTCTGCTAAACGATTTCTTAGAATTCCTTTCGGGTCATAGCTCTCATAATTCATGAAGTCTTTTTTCAATTACTCCAATCTATGGTGATCTTTAAATTATTGCAATATCCTGCAATAATTATCCATAAGTTTGTACTAAGTGTCTATCACATGGCACCTAAGCTGGACCCTACATACACAAAGAGATAAAATATTCAGTACCCAAATTCAGGGAGTTTTATGTTCATATTATAAGATAAATAATAATGCAGAGACAAAAAGGGGCTTCATAGGTTACTCTCCAACCATGAGATTACTTAAAATCTTAGAATTGTTCTCAAGTATTTTCACATTATCTCTCTTCCCAAACTAACAAACTCTCAAAATGTTAGAAATCATATCTTCTTTATGTGAGTCTTTTTAAAGTTTGTTGAATTAAATAATAGCTCCTGCTTATTCCATGTTTACTATGTGATGGGTGTTATTCTTAATATTGTAAATATATTAGCTCATTTCATCTTAGAACAGTATTATGAAGAATTTATAGACAAGAAAACTATTATCATTTGATAAGAAACTGAGGCAAAGTAAGATTAAGCAAATTGCCCAGGATGGCATAGCTAATTACTGACAGAGTTGCAATCTGAACCTAAGCATTCTACCTCTGCAGGCTCAGTAGTACTTTATTGCCATGTGACCCCATGTCTATGGCACATACGCCAACAAACTCTACTGCTAAAATAAAGAAGGCTCTACTCTGAAAGCAGGAAATCTCTCTGGGGATGGGAAGATTTCAACAGGGAAGCTGTTGAAATCAGAGAAGCAGAGCTGAACTTGAAGCTCAGAAGTTCTCCAGCCCACATCAAATATTCTAGGCTTTGACAAGCAAGCACGTGGTTGCCACCTTCCTTACGACTGCTTTATCCATAGCTCTCCATGGAATTCTAGTATGTCATGCCCATTTCCTAGAACCTTCCATTCAAGGAGAAGCCTAGCAAGAAACCCACCATAGGAAACCTATTCCATCAACTATGCTAATCAACATAGGCTATTCTCCCCCTTTTCTTTGCTACATGAACTCCGATTTTTGTTCAGCAAAGCAGCATTCTCAGCTAAAAGTCAATAAGGTTTCCCAGGTTTCCTGGAAACAATGAGTGGCTATGAGGCATAGAGCCAACCAAAGAGATATAAGCAAAAGTAGGCTGGATGTATATGTTAGATATATTAGACTCTAAAAAAGGTGTTTTCCTTTTTTTGCCTTCAAAAAATAGTGATGCTGGTGACACAGGCACTTTTGTCCTTTGTCCTGCCCTTTCTATCTGCCTGGAATGCAGACATGTGCCCATTGGTGCAGCAGCCGTCCTAACACCATGATGAGAAATATCACACACAGAGATAAATGAAATGGGAAGAAGAAAAAGACTGATTCCTTGAGTTCCCAACTATTCCAGTTGGGCGAGAAAAATGCACCTTTTATTTGGCTAAGCTGCTGTGTTTGGATTTCTGTTTACCTGCAGCTTAATGCAATCCTAAATGATAAAACTTATTATCTGAGCTTGATTCATAGGAACAAGTTCATTCAATTTTTTGAGGAAAAATGTTAATAAGACCCTGAACTACATTCAATCACTGTATGTAGACATTTAAAAAAAAAAAAACTAATAAAACTTCCATTTGATTTTTTTTCAAGGGAAATAAATGTTTTGCTAACATTATTATCAGGGTCAAATAAAACAAAAGACAATTAAATGGAGGCTCCCCCCATATCTGAGCCAGTATTTTTGATGCTCAGTACAGTTTTATTTTAGGATAGAAAGTTCACATCAGTAATAGGGTGATCCATCTTTCCTTAATCAATGAACAATTAATCTTCATTAGTATATCAGGTCAGTTTAAATGTGCAATGAGAAGCTGGATCTTAGCAAGGAAGCCTCACATACAATGGAAGTCATTAACATTACATTACATCTGGCATTCTTGATGAGGCAAAGCTGGCACCAATTCCACAGAAATCATAAGCACTGAGGCTCAGGGTTGAGTCATTCAGAGAATGTGGGCAAATGTGTTCATTTAAGTATCATCACCTGCTCCCAAGGCCAAAGTACAAACTGCCTGCAACTCTGGGGGTCTGAGGGTGGCTCCCTTAGTGACCCTTAAAAATGTCACATTTTTGCCTCACTTACCTTTGTTCATACTTCAGGGCCCACTCACTTACAATCTCATGAACCCTAAAGTCCCTTGCTCAACCACTCGAGCCTATAGAGATATTCCTATCAATCCAGTTGTTTTCTGTCTATCTCTTGGGGACATCATTATATCATCATTAGCATTGTCATCACTGTTCTTATGGATTGAATGTTTAGTATGTATGAGGCTCTCTCATTGGAAATTTATGTCCATGATTTCAACCATAAAGTTGCTAATCTTATTTCCACATTACAGATATGAAAAATTCAAGTTCTGGTTACAAAACTTCCCCAAAGTCACATAATTAAAAGCAAAATTAGGTCCCTCTGCCTCCAAAATGATTCCACTAAACCACACTGCCTTTCAGTCAATTATAAATTTTATTATTTCTTTTGTCGTATTTGCCTCTTGCCAGCGTACCTGGCTGTCAGTTCCCTGAGGGCAGTGATTATGCCATATATTTCTAGGTTTCCTTAAACCCAAACACATGCTGGACACAGTAGGGTCTGGTAAAGCATTGAAGAATGCAGAGGGTTTGACCCTAGCCCAATCCTACTAACTCTTGGTGTCTTATATCAACTTATATGATACAAGAATTGTCTGTAGACTCAGAAGTGATTTTTAAGACTACATGTTTGGATTTGGTAGATAACAAGGTCTTATGGGCTGTTTATCCCTCTAATCATAAACATAAATAGAAGAAAAGCCAGGGTAGGGCCTTGAAAAGACCAAATTGATTCATCAGATATATGTCTCTATCAGTCTTTTGAAGCAGATAGTCTTTTTTTTAAGACTTCAATTTAATTAGAATTCCTTCTTTCATTGAGATAACATCTTCAATTGATTTACTCCTTTCCTGTACATTCCGTGCATCCTGAGAGGTAGTAATGGTTTTCGTTTTACATTCTTGTCTTAAGGCATGATAAACAGTTAGTGTCAGTTTTACTTCTCCTGACCAGTGCCTGCAGCAGCAGAGGTGGGGGAGGTCAGGGAGCTGGCCTCCAGTCATCTGCAATTCTCCTCATCCTCACCCTACTCTGCCTCATCTCTTCTCTCCTGTTGTTTTGATATACCCTTTTACTCTCCAAGATTGGATGGACTGTAGTTAGAATTCTAAAATCATTGCACATTTCACAGATGTGTTTTATTAAAGACATTTAGGAAATACCAAGCATCTTCTTAAAATACAATTCAATAACTTTTTACTTTATATGTTTTTACATGCACCTCTCTTAAAAATAACTAGAAAAGAAAGTTGGTTCTATAATTTTCCTTCCTAATTACAGTCATTATTAAAGACTGTAAATTAAAAAAACACAATAAGACCAAGGAACAAAGATTGTATATTTCTAATAAACATATATCCAACAACGTATTCCATGGAGTAATACGAATCATATGATTAGATGTCAATAAATGACCCATACAAAAATCAGCTTGTCATGAATTTCTTGGAGGACTGAGTCTCTTGACTGGGGGTGCCTTTGGCAGAGTTGAATCTTTTTTTCATCCAGTTAGAAAGTCACTTTATTTTCATAGTATTAGTTAGTCCATTTCCATTAATACAGTTATAATATGGTTGAGTTTAAATGTATCATCTTGCTATTTGTTTTCAATTTATTCCATCTGATTTTTGTTCCTCTTTTCTTCTTTGGAGTCAACCTAGTATTTTTTCAGTATTCCATTCCATATTCTTGTTAGACTTTTCTATATACCTCTCTGTATTCCTTTTTCAGTAGTACTAGTCCATGAATCAAAATATACACCCTTAACTTATCCCAATGTACTTAGAATTAATATTGTGTCATTTCACATATAGCATAGAAACCTTATAATGTTATCATTAATATCCATGTATCTGTCCCTCATCACTAGCACATTTCAAGTATGTGCTAACTTTATAATAAAAGGTTATTTTTGCATTAAACAGTCCATAGTCTTTTTGAAAATTTAAGAGAATAAAAAAATTTTAGTCTTTTATATTTACTCACATATTTATCCTTTCTAGTTCTTTGCATTTTTTCCTGTAGATGTGATTTTCCATTTAGTATCATTTCTTAAGGACTTTCTTCACCATGCCTTATAGTTCCAGTCAGCTGACTGGAAGAGAATGAAAGAATTCTCTCATATTATTTTTATACAAAATGCCTTTAATTTGCCTTTATTGTTGAAGAATGTTTTCTGGACATGGAACTGCGTATTGAGTGTTTTATTTTCTTTTGGTATGTTAAAAAGCCTTTTCAATTGTCTTACGACCTCCATGATTTCTGATAATTTGCATATCATCGTTTCCCTGTAATGTTCCCTTTTATCTGACTGCTTTTAAAATACCTTTTTATTTTTATTTTTTAGCTTTTTTGCTATGATGTGCCTAGATTATCTTTGAAAACATATATATATATATAGGAGCTCATTAACTTTAAGACTGTAGTTTGATTATTTTCACTAATTTGTTAAATTCTCAGCCATTATTTCTTTAAATATTTTTACCTTAGTTTCTCTCTCCTCTCATAGAACTCCAATTACAAATAACTTAGATCCACAGGTCACTGAGCCTCTGTTCATTTATTTATCGTCTGTTTTCACTCTATTCTTCATATTTGATGATTACAAATGATCTCTTTTCAGGTTTGTCGACCATTTTTTTCTATAATATTCAATCTACTCATTTCAGATATTGTCCGCTTGAGTTCTAGATTTTCCATGTGGTTATTTATTTATTTATTTTGAGACAAGATCTCATTCTTTTGCCCGGGCAACAGTGGCATCATCACAGCTCACTGCAACCTCAAACTCCTGGGCTCAATTGGTCCTCCCACCTCAGCCTCCCAAATTGCTGAGATTACAGGCATGAGCCACTGCATTTAACCCCTATGTGACTATTTTTTATAGATTACATTTCTCTGCTCAGATTCCCCGTCTATTCATTCATTTTGTCTTCCTTTCCTCTAAATCCTTGAACAGACTTATGATTACTTTGAAGGCAATGTCTGGTAATTCCAACCTCTGGATCACATCAGTCTCTCTTCCTATTGACTAGTTTTTGTTATTTGATCATCAGTCATATTTTTTTGCTTCTTTGTATGTCTAGTAATTTTTAAATTTATGTTGTAGAAAGCATAGAATATGTTTTCTGCTGCACTTTTTTTCAATAAGGCAATTAAATTACTGGAAGATTCACTTAATCTTGTCAAACTTTTGGGGTTTAGTGTTTCAGATTTTTCTCCTATCCTAGGATATGGCTCTTTATCTAGGGCATGCTCTTTACTGCTTAGCATGGTCTTTCTCATGCCTCTATTTAATGACTGAGGTGCTCAACAAGGTCCTTGCACTTCGGGTGGGTCAGAAGTCCACCATCTTGCAGCCTTGCATGACCTTTGATAGCTTTGTTCACCTCAGTCCTAGAGCAAGCTATCTCTTCTAGACCTCAGAAAATCTTGCCCTACCTATGCACAACCCAGCATGTGGGAAACAACTCAAAGTAATTTCTCAAGCTGACATATGGGCCTGCCCTTTACACAGATCTCCTCTCTCTGACACCTTCCCCCTTAAAATCTAGTTACTTCAACATCCCTGAATTTTGATCTCTGCCTTCTCATTAGTTAGCTGCCACTGTGCTTGAACTCTACCTCTCACCATTGGGAAAGTTTGTCTCAGCAGGAATGTAAGGTAAACACAGTTGCCTTACGTATTTCTCTTATTTCAAGGATCACAGTTCTGTGCAGTCTCTTGTCAGATGCTTGAAAACAGTTATTTCATATATTTTTGGCCAGGCCTACCAGTTTTTAAAAGGAGATGGTAAGTCTAATACCAGTTACTTCATCATGTCCAGAAGCAGAAATTCCCATTTTATGGTTTAAACAGAAGAGTCCTTTAATCACATTTGTTCTTTGTGTATTTTACCCTGGCACCCTTGCATGGATATGATGTAACAGGGAGACCTTTTAGAAGAGTGCTGTAGTAGTCCAGATGTCAGAGGATGAGGAATGCAGTAGTAGGAATAGAGAAGAGACAGATTTGAGAAACAATTAGAATATTAAACAAGCAAGAGATTGGAAAAATACAAAAGATAAATATGTAAGGTGAAACTTGGTAAGATCTTAAATGTTATGGGCATAGCTCTTCAATCAAAATGTTTCCCAGAGCACTTTTGAGTAACCTAAGATATCGTCTTTGGACTAGATATAGCATAACCAAACTTGCCACCAAGTGGTTTGCATAGTTCAGTCCAAACAAGTTTGCATTATAGGGCTTAGTTCTGAGCCAGCATCCCAGAATTCAGAATGCCATCAAGACAATCTCAGATCCTAAAGTTTGTCTTTTCTTTCAAAAAGTTGACTGAAATTTGAGTGAATAGTTAACATAATTAATTATTATTCTAGTGTTCTATTTCAGGCTTATCTCAGGGAAATACTACTGTGAACTACCTGTGCACCGATGAGAATAGAAATAACAGTAACAAAACAACATTCACTGAGCACTTCCATGTGCTATAACTGTGCAAAACGCTTGACTTAAATTATTTCATTTAATTTTTATGATAACTTGTGAAATGAGTGCTATTGTTATGTCCCTCTTAAAGAGAAAAATACTTGTGGCATCATAAGTAATTGGTGACCTGAAATTCAAACTGTGGTCAGTTTGACTCCTAACATAACTCCAAAGCATCTTGTTTAACCACTATGTGAGAAAACAGAGGTTTGGTCAGGAAAGAATACAGGCAGGGATCCAAAGTGAGTTTCTCAATTCAAAATTCAGGTAATTTACTCATTAAAATGTCAGGCAGCATAAAATCTGAGCTTGGTAGATGCAATGAGTCAACATAGACAGATCTAAGATTAAAAGCATTAGATTTGGCACATAAACACTAGGGCAAGGAGAGCAGACATTTTTAGCCACCTATTTGGCTATTTTCTATCTTTTTCTTCCCAGCAGAGTTCTACTTTTGTATGAGTGTTCTTCCCAGCAGTCATGTGTTTGGGGGAGGGACCTTCTTTGGTTCCAAAGAATACTTTTTTGAATAGTCTAAGCTGGTCATGGTCATTCCACCTTCCCTACCAGTGAATTAGCCATGAGTATGTGATGTAATTCTCTCCAGTGAGAAGTGAGACAAAAAAAGTTTGCTTCAGGGTGAGGGTGGGGGTACAAGGAAGCCCTTCCTCCTTGATAAAAAGTGACACATAAAGGAAGTTCCCCATTACTTTGCCTGTGATAAGGTACATGAGGATGTGATGCCTGGAGATGGAAGAGTCATCCTAGGACCATAAGCCCACAGATGAGCCCACATAGCAGAGCAGAAAGGATGGAAAGAACCTAGATCCTTGATAACTTCTTTGAGTCATGCAATTAGTAAATCTTACACTTACTTTTCATGCTATGATAGATTTCTTCATTATTTTACCACTATTGGCTAAATATTGGCTTAGATCAGTGGTTGACAAACATTCCCTGTAAAATGAACAGATAATAATTATTATCTGCTATGTCTATTTCCATTATTGTTCCTGTTTTCTCCTGCCACTCTTTTGCCTACTCTATTCCTCACACACATACTGTGGCTCTATATTTAAACAATATTGTTCTCTGTTTTAATAATACCAGGACTAAATGCTTTTTAAAAATCCAAACAACATAGAGGTTTAATTCATAATGGTGGATAGATAGACCAGACATGATTCCCAAATAGGCACCCTCAAGTGACCAGGAGAGAAGGGCTTTAGACCTGATCCAATGCAATCAGTCTGCATGGATCCCACTTGCTCTACTAGGGAGACAAGTTTGGTAGATATGCTACCCATAGAAATCTGGTGGGCAGTCTTCATAGGTAATTTCCTGCCCGTGCTTTATTTTCTTTTCTAAAATTACAAGTGAAACTAATAGCTTTCATTCATCTCATGCCGTCTCTTAAAACTATCATATAGAATTTAACTGATAGCTTATAAGAACTCCACAAACAGAAATTGACAGGACAATGTCAACTCATAATAATAATGTTAATAAACTTGTGAAACTGTGTAGGATTCATGTTGCTTCTCGAATGCTGTTGTTCTTCCCCTTCAGCTGACACGTAATGCAAAATTCTTCATTCCTTCCAAGGGTTCACTGTTCACAAGGACTTGGTCACAATTTAAGGGCAGTGGGCTCCCTGCCTTCCACTGTCATGCCTTTCTGCTCTGGGTGGTCAGGCTGGACAAAGACGGGTATCTGCACATATTGAAGGCTTGGTCTTCATAGTGTTCCTTGTCCTAATATCTGTGCCACATCCAGTGCTACACGTATCTTTTTGAGTCTTGTCACAAGTCACTGCCCATTACTTGAAGCTGCCTTCAGTAGGTGCTGCTCATGAATGATAGGTTGTGAGCCTTGACCAAAAACCCTGCTTCTCTGAAACAGTGGCATTTCCAAATAACCTGACTTCCTATGCTGCTCGTTCAATTCTCCTATCCTTCCAGCAAGTTATTTTGCTCGAAAATGCTTCACAACCCAAACAAAAATAAAATACATTTTTGTTATTTGTAACACACATTAATTAAGCCCATGTTTGTGACTTGTGGGACGGACTAGTTGCTAACTTTCACTGTTTATACTGAACACCCTCTAAGGTGTCTTAAAACTGATCTCTTCCCAAGAGTTTGCCTGATAATACACAAAATGTAAATTCATGTTACCCAATCTTAATCCATAACACTCCAGCTTCTTAGGGCACCCTCAGGCTTCCCTTACGTATTTCAGTGCCAATTTTCACGCTATTCCCCAAGATGCAAAAACAGCAATTTGACACTATTCAAATATGCTAAAATGTCATCTTAAGGAAGAGAACAGGTTCCCGGCTTTCCCAGGAAAGATGGTATTTGGTATTTTTCAGTTTTCTGAGTTATGGCTTGGTTTCTGATTGGGAGATTCTGGGGAAGCCTAAACAATAGATTCTAGAACCTGGTAAAGCATAGTTTCTCTGGTTTGCAGTTCTCATAGATTGGTCAGGAAAAGCTCTGGAAGCCCCTTCATTGTGGGCTAAGATTGAGGTCACCTATTTCAAAAAGAGGATATTTTCTTACAGACTGCACAGCTCAATTCCAGAAAGAAGATGGAGGCTCAGAGCATTCTAGTATTTATACAAGATTAAAGGAAACAAGGCGAGTAATGAACTAGATTCTACTTATTTGCTGGACCTGATGAAATGTAAAGTTTAATTTCTGTGGTCCGGGATATCTTTTTTGATGTACTAAGCAAATAAAACTAAATTGTGTTCTCAATGACAAAAGCTTACAAATTGTCATGAAAACGATGCAAGCTGTTGTATTAATGTAGAAAACTGTATCATCCTTACCTTCATGTAGTGCTTGACTGTCTAAATCTAAATTTCAAAAAACTAGCTAAATAAAAATAATTAACAGCAATTTCAGCTACATGCTGCAAAATAAACATTCTAGTCCCTTAACAAATTTAACATACGTAAATTAGCAATGATCTTGATTTCACCCAAAGGACAGCTACAAAGGAACCTGTAGGTATATATATCTCAAAGACTGAGTTGGACAGTTCAATGAACTATCCTACCTCAGTTTTCCTAGCAGTGAAAATCCAGGTTTTAATCACATAAAATTTCACAGAATAGCCCATACTATTTTGGAGGAATGTACGATTACGACTTATTATATTTATGTTGAATTTATAAAAACTCTCTTCAAATGTTATTTTCCTTCTATAATTGGTTAATCCCGTGTTGCCCTCTACCAGTAAAGATGGTTCTAATTCCTAGATTTAACTAGGTTTTACAAAACTAATATATGCTCTGATGTAAGCAATCAGCCCTGAATATAAAATCATCCTTGATATTTCTAATGAAATCCCAAAATCATTTTTGTAAAAAAATTGACAAATGTCTACTTACAGTAATTTATTGATTTAGTTATACTTTCATGTTAAAATTATCTACATTAAATATACTACTTAAATATATTACTTTATCCATTCACATATTTTACAAAATAATTTCATTCAAACTTTTCATGTGTCTTTAACATCAGCATATTGATTATCACCAGGGCCATTGAGTCACCCGACACAGTTTTCCAATGTGCTGTGTTTCTGTACAGCTGTCTGAATCGCTGGGAAACCACCCCATTTCAATCCACACATAATGCTAGCACTCGCTACTTTATCCAAAGCACCTATTCACATTATGTTAGAGCTGATTACTTTTTCTGTAGGTGTATACTCTTAATTTCTACAACTGAAGTGCTATGTGTATTTAGTAACATCAAACACCTGCAATTTTAAGGTCCTATTTCATGAAATTTTAACTAACTCTGTGCTAAATTTCTTTGTCTCCTTTTGGAACAATCACTTGAGGTAGTTTCAGGCTAACGTGTCTTACACAAATAACCAATTGTGTTCACAAACAAATAACTGAGAAAATGACACAGGAAATGGGAGACTTTGCAAAGAATTGGTTATAAGGTTATGTGTGTGTGCATGTGCGTGTGTGTATTAAAAAATCTCCCCCTTATCTGGGTATATACAGATAGTCACATCATCAGTTTTTCAAACTAAGTTACAGTTCTTTAGTATATTCAGTTTTTTTCCTACCCCACTTATTGGAAGGGCATAAATAAACCAGAATTTTTATCAGGGACTAAACACACGGTGCATTCAGGTGAATAAAGAAAAAATACTGCATTCTGCTCTGGATTCAGCTTGTTAACAAGTGAAGAGGACGAATGAAAACCACAGGTAATCCTCAAACCTCATTTTAGCCATTAGTTTTAATATTGTCCCCTGCTCCTTCTTTCACCGGAGTTGCTGACAAGGAGCAAAGTGGGCTGACTAGGATTTCTTGTCCTGCACACCTCAGGTAGACGTGCTAATGAACAGCAGAATGGCCACAAGGCAGCACACCCAAAGTACAGAAGAGGCGAGGCAGCCAGGTAATCCTGCAGCTGAATATAAACCCCTGATACTGCAGCTTAATCTCCACTTCCATCACCTATCCAGAGGCAGCAATCCTATCCTTCTACTCATAAATACTAAATAATTAGAAAGACTTGGCATAAACAATGAAATTCAGCTATTTTCTACTCAATAATTATTTGTCCTAAAAGATTTAATTTCAAAGTGAGTCCTTTAACAGAGCATATAGCAAGGTGCATCTGAATTGTTTATTCATATTACCAATTAATAATACAAAAGAATTATCTGATAACCAAAACCATTTTGTTCCTGCTAAAATCATCTGTTGGTTTAACCAGGCTGGCACAGATTTAACATCCTACAGAGCTTGCCTTATACTCATTAGAAGGATACGCTGCATCCAAGCTGTGTTTATTAAATATATACAATGCCTGTGCTACCAGGATTTATAACAGACATCAACAGATAAAAATTAAAGACTGTAATATATCCATTCACATTATAGTGCTTCAACAAAATTCAGCATAATTGTGAAATTTATTAAGCAATGGAGAAAATATTGAAGGGCTATAAAGCTTGACTTTTCTTATTTCAGAATAAACCCAAGCCCCACAAAATTCCAATCATTTCCCTGTTAAAGTGTTTTTAACCCCAAATTTACATTTCCTCTAACAGAGCATTCAAGCCTTCACAAACCCCATATGCACTGAAATGTTTCTTCAATGACCATGAGGTTTGCTGAGAATATGGATAATGCCAGGACTATGTAACCCCCCAAAACAACATCATTTGGTGAGCTCATGGAAAATCAAAACTGAAACTGATTAGAAACAGGCAAAGTATAAAAGAAACCAACCAATTTAGTTTCATTACTCAAGTGGAGTGAAATGCAAAACACAAACAATGCAAGGAGGTACCAGTCCTTTGTATTTTAGCGATTCTTAAATTTTTAATGATTCTGGGTTTTGTGGTAGCTTGGAAGAAATGTTTTAATGTAAGATTCTTCTTGACAAGAAGGCCTATAACAATGGTACTGCTTAGAATAGTCCAATTAAAATGCTCACATTTGGTAAGTTTGCATTACATAAAAAGTACACAACAGAATACGGATCATTATCCCTGTTCTACCCTGGAATCAAAACACTGAATGTTGCATGGCACCAAAACTGCCCCTCCCACCCCTGAAAAAGCCCAAAACTTCTGAATATCAACCAAGTTAATTAAGTCCATGTGGGGAGACAGGCATGCTAGGAACTTCTTACTCCTTAAGAGAAAATATTATTAATAATATATCAATTGTAATCCATATATGTCAGCCTTTCTTATTTGTATCTTTGCCCAACTATTTTTACTACATATTATTTTTATTGTCACCCTTCCCTTCAGATTGTACGCTGCATAAGAGTAAGGACTATGTCAGGTTTTCATTTTTTTAACTATTAGATGTCTGAATGCCTAGACTCTAATGGTTAAAATAAGGCAGAAAACTAAGCTAGCTATTGCTGAACTAGCTCTGATTTATTTGAAACATTGCATCAGTTCCTCACATCTCTTGGCCATTAGGGAATCAGCTGGTAGGCTGACTCTGAGCCACCTTACCTCCAGCAATGACAGCCCTTGCACAACTCCATTTAGTCTCCAGCATTTCCTTCTGTTTGCCATATACCCCTGAACTCCTAGATTCTAGACTAGACCGAGAGATTTCCAGCCTGGAAGGGGGACCCGATGTAGTGTAGGCTATGTGAAAGAGTGAGCATTTTCTCATGGAAGTCATACAGAGGAGTCAGTTTCCAGGGTTGGAGGGGTTCCTGTTTATGCCCTCTGTAAGTAGTCCTTGAGTGTCACTTTATCACAGCCACCAGTTTCCTACCAAGAACCTCCCTGTTTCCTACCAAGAACCTCCCTGTTCCCTACCAAGAACCGCCCTGTTCTCTACCAAAAACCTCCCTGTTCCCTACCAAGAACCTCCCTGTTTTTGGTAGCAACCACATCAAAAGCCACTGTGGGGTAATCCTATTTCACTCTGTCATTGCCTGAGTAGCAATTGAAATCAGGAAGAAATCTATAGAACTTTCTTCACAACACTAACGACTTCCCTTGATATCCATGGCCCGTGAGTCTCAGGCCACTGTTCGAATCACAGAGAACATTTCTGGAAACACTTGACCATTGCTGTCACTCCTGCATACAGATATCCTCCAACTCATGCAACCCACAGACTTCATGGAGCTTCCAAAGATCCAGGAGCAGTAAGTAAGAAAGGTTATTTCGATCTGTTTGAACAGAAAATTCTACTTAACAGGGGCTTTTGATTGTGAAACATGCTGTATTCCCAACAGTTCCTAGCACATTGTGGGCAAAAAATAAAATCTTCAACTGTGACTTCTATTCCTTTGTATCTCCCAGAACCTGCTGCAAGGCCAGGTACAACTCCGATTGGTAATAAATAGGATTGCAAGAAAGAACAAAAGTTGAAATGGAAAGTCTTTGGAAACTGCATGTAAATCTTTTCTCAATTTTATGACTAAATTTGCATATTTTATCAGATAGATATGAATAATACAACAAACATATTGTAATTATGGTTTTAAAAAGTTTCTTGCATGTCATCTGAAAACTCACAGAATTCAAGGCTTACCAACATAAAGCTGTTACCTGAAAAAGAAAAATTAAACGATATAGTTAAAAATCCTTTCAAAATTGTATCTTGTTACCCTTTGAAACCCTCTCCTACCCTCTTAAAAAATATTAAATGATACTTGAAGCCAGGGATTTTTGCTCTAACTGCCACTCTCTAGGCTGCCTTCATGCTAGAGAGCATGCTTTAAGGATGATGTCACAATTGGATTTTGACTCCACTTATGGGGTCAGTCTCAGACTGGAAACTGTTTTCCCTCCGGGGAGGGAGGCTCCAACATGCCTCTTACTCTGTGCAGACTACATTGTAATCTATTTCAAGGAGCCACATCGTCTGGCAAGAGTTGAAGGAAATGTCTGCGTCTGGCTTTATTATCACCGTACCTCCGGTAGGAGAGTTACAAAAGTCGACTCCCTGAAATTTGGGTTGTGGTTATACCTGAATCACCGCCCGCTGATAAAATGTCATCAGTGTTTGTTTCCTCCTTAGTTCTAGCCTGGCAGGGTGTCATCTAAGGAAGGTTCGGGGGGCGGGGGGACGGGAATAACATGTTTGGAAGGAAAGTTGCTGCTTAAAGCCAGTTCCAGGCCCCGCAGGGACACACTGAACTGGGTATCAAATGACATCTTTGAGGTCCTCAGCCTTCAGTCAGTTGGGATAAAAGGTGCCAAGTTAGCACAAGTTAGACAAAGCAGATCATAAGATAAAGATGGTAGATTTGGAGGAAAAGAAATAGAATGAATATACATTCTTAGACTTAATTTTAGTGGCAAAAGAAAAGGGGAGGACACGTTGGTTTTAATGGAATAGTGATTTTAAATTTGAGGGACACATATTTGCCAGTTTGCCAAGACGTTGAAGAAGTATCAATATATCTGTTAAAATAAAACATTCACAGATTTAAAATATGAGATTTCCTTGTTATTCATTTGACAAAATGATTTGTATCTGCCAGGGCTGTCATAACAATACACCACAGAATGGATCGCTTAAATAAAAGCAATTTATTTTCCCACAGTGCAGGAGACTAGAAGTTCAAGATCAAGGTGTTGGCAGGTTTGGTTTCTTCCGAGGCATCTCTCATTGGCTTGAGAATGGCCACCTCCCCACTGTGTCTTCACATGGCCTTTTCTCTGTGCCCTGATGTCTCTCCCTCTTCTTATAAGGACATCAGTCCATTGGATTAGGGCTACACCTTAACGGCCTCATTTTAACTTAGTCACCTTTTTAAAGAGGTTATCTCCAAATACATGTGTGATACTGGGAGTTGGGCCTTCAACATGAATTTTGGGGAGGGGACACAATTTAGTCCATAAACCAAGGTTTAGAATAAGGTATAAATTTCAATTTTAAACTAAGATCCTCTGCCATAGTTACCTAGGAAACTAAATGGATCAGTTTTTAATATTCTTTCAACAAATATTTACTAAGCACTAAGGTAACAGTTGGATAATATCAAACTAGTGAAAAAGATACTGTTGACAGTCACTGATTTTTTTTAAGTCCTGATAATTTTGGTGCACATGTGGTGACTTTGCAATTTTTAATGTAAATTTACATTCTGAAATTTTCTACTTTTATATTTCTAATTCACGTTACAAAGGTAAACCAACCACACTGGTGCTTGATTCTGATTATTTTGCCAGGAAGTGTTATAAATATTTTAAAAGTAGACTTCATGTTTCAGAGAAGTTATAGGGTCATGAAAAATTGAGTATAAGGTACAGAGATTTCACTTATACTCCCTGCCCCACATAATCTACAAGCCTCCTTCACTATCCAATCCCCATACCAGAGTGGTATATTTGTTATAATGGATGAACCTACAATGACACATCATTATCACACAAGTCCATAGTTTACATGAGGTTTCACTCTTGATGTTGTACAATTATGTGCTTTGGCAATGTATCCGCCATTATAGTATCATACAAAATGGTTTATGCCCTAAAAATCCTCTATCTTCTACCTATTTATTCTTCCATCTCCTCTTAACCCTTAGCAACCACTAATCTTTTTTACTGTGTCTGTAGTTTTGCCTTTTCCGTAGTGTCAGATAGTCGGAATTGTACAATAGGTAGCTTTTTCAGATTGGCTTCTTTCACTTAGTAATATGAATTTATGGTCCCTTCATGTCTTTTGATGGCTTGATAGTTCATTTCATTTAGCACTGAATAATATTTCATTATCTGGCAGTACCACAGTTTATTTATCCATTCACCCAAGGACATCTTAGTTGCTTCCAAGTTTGGCCAATTATGAATAAAACTGCTATAAACATTTGTATGCAACTTTTTGTGTGGACATATGTTCAATTCATTTGGGTAAATACAAAGGAGTATGATTGCTGAATTGTATGGTAAGAGTATTTTTACTTTTGTAAAAAACTGCTAAACTGTTTTCCAAAGTGGCTATACCATTTTGTGTTCCCACCAGCAAGGATTGGGGGTTCCTGTGGCTCTATGTCCTCACCAGCATTTGGTGGTGTTAGTGTTTTAGATTTTGGCCATTATAATAATCGTAAAGGTATTGCAATGTTGCTTTTTTTTTTTTTAAATTGGGGGAAAACTACAAAGCATTTACAGTACAATGTTTACAGTCACAATTTGTAGTGAGCTGATTTCCCAAAATATATTACCACTAATTTGCAATTCCTTAATGATGTACAAAGTTGAGCATCTTTTCATATGTCATCAGCATATCTTCTTTGGGGAGGTGTCTGTTAAGGTCTTCGGCCCATTTTTTAATCAGATTGTTTGTTTTCTTATTGTTAAGTTTTAAGAGTTCTTTGTATATTTTGATAACAGTCCTTTATCAAATGTGTCTTTTGCAAATTGTGTTTCCCAGTCTGTGGCTTTTCTTCTTAGTCTCTTGACAGTATCTTTCACAGAAAAGGTTTTTCATTTTAATGAGTCCAGCTTATCAATTATTTGTTTCGTGGGTCATGTCTTTGGTGATATATCTAAAAAGTCATCACCATATCCAAGGTCATCTAGGTTTTCTGCTATGTTATTTTCTAGGAGTTTTATAGTTTTGTATTTTACATTTAGGCCAGTGATTCATTTTGAGTTGAAGGATATAAGGCCTACGTCTAGATTCATTATTATTATTATTATTATTATTATTTTTGCATGTGAAAGTCCAGTTGTTTCAGCACCATTTTTTGAAAGTCTATCTTTTCTCCATTAAACTGCCTTGTTCTGTCAAAGAACTGTCAAAGATCAGTTGACTATATTCACGTGGTCCTATTTCTGGGCTCTCTATTCTGTTCCATTGACCTGTGTGTCTACTTCTTTCTCAATACCACACTCTTTTGATTACTGTAACTTTATAGTAAATCTTCAGTTCCGGTATGTTAGTCTTCCAACTTTGTTCTTCCTCTTTAGTATTATGTTGACTATTCTCAGCCTTTTGCCTTTCCGTATAAATTTTAGAATCAACTCTTTAAAATCCACAAAATAACTTGCTGGAATTTTTATTGGAATTGGATTGTCTATAAATCAAGTTGGAAAGAACTGACATCTTGAGTCTTTCTAACCATGAACATGGAATATCTGTCCATTTATTTTGTTCTTTCATTTTGTTCATTTGAGTTTTATAGTTATTTTTATATTGATCTTGCATATTATTTGTTAGATTTATAGCTAAGCATTTCATTTTGGGGGGTGCTAATGTGAATGGTATTGTGTTTTTAATTTCACATTCCACTTGCTCATTGCTGGTATATGGGAAAGTGATTGGCTTTTGTGTATTAACCTTGTATCCTGCAACCTTGCTATAATTGCTTATTAATTCCATGTGTTCTTTACATCAAGTCTTTAAGATTTTTTGCATAGATAATCATGTCATCCGCAAACACAGTTTTATTTCTTCCTCCCCAAACTATATACCTTTTATTTCTTTTTCTGGCCTTACTGCATTAGCCAGAACTTCTAGAGCAATGTTAAAAAGAAGGGATAAGAAGGGCCGTCCTTGTCTTACACCTGATCTTAGTGGGAAATCTTCTGGTTTCCCACTATTAAGAATAATGTTAGCTGTTATTTTTGTGTTTCTATGGATGTTCCTTATCAAATTGAATAAGTTCTCCTCTATGCCTAGTTTGCCGACAGTTTTTATTATGAATGAATGTTGGAATTTATCAAATGCTTTGTCTGCATCTATTGATATAATCATGTGATATTTCTTTTGTAGCCCGTTAATATGATAGATGTGATTTTAAAATATTGAACAGGTCTTGTATTCCTGGGATAAATCCCACTTAGTCATGGTATATAATTCTTTTTATATATTGTTGGATTTGATTTGCTAAAATTTTGTTGAATATTTTTGCCTTCATGTTCATGAGAGAGATACTAATTTGTGATTTTTTTTTCTTGTGATATCTCTGTCTGGTTTTGGTATTAGGTTAAGGTGGGCTTCATAGAATGAGTTAGAAAGTATTCCCTTTGCATCTATATTCTGGAAGAGATGTAGACAATTGGTATAACGTATTCTTTATATGTTTGGTAGAATTTACCTGTGAACCCATTTGGGCCTGGTATTTTCTGTTTTCAAAGGTTACAATTAATTATTAATTACTATTAATTACTGATTCAATTTCTTTAATAGTTTTAGGTAGGCTTATTCAAATTATCTACTTCTTGTGTTTTGTCTTTCAAGAAATTGGTTTTGGTTTTGATTTCTCATCTAGGTTATCAAATTTGTGAGAATAGAGTTGTTTATTCCTTTATTATCTTTTTAAGGTCCAAGAGATATGTAGTGATATTCCCTCTTTTGTTACTGACATTAGTATTCTGTGTCTTCTCTCTTTTATTTTACTTAATTCGGCTAGAAGCTTATCAATTTTTATTGATTTTTTTTCAAAGAACCAGATTTTGGTTTTTTAAAATTATTCTCTATTGAGAGAATCAATAATTTCTGTTTTCAATTTCCTTGATTTTTGCTCTAATTTATATTATTTCTTCTCTTCTCGTTACTTTGGATTTAATTTGCTCTCCTGCTACCAGTTTTTTTACAATGAAAGTTTAGATTTTTGATTTTAGATCTTTCTTCTTTCCTAATGCATGCATTCATCTTTAAATTTTTCTTTAAGTCTTGCTTTTGCTGCATGCAATAAATTTTGATAAGTTGTATTTTTATTTTCATTTAGTTAAAAATATTTTAATTTGTCTTGAGATTTCTTCTTTGAACCATGTATGTGTAAGTGTGTTTGGGGATTTCCCAAATATCTTTCTGTCATTGTACAATTTTATTATGGTCTGAGAGCAGACATGATATGTTTGTATTCTTTAAGTTTGGTAAGTTGTGTTTTATGCTCAGAATGTGTTCTATCTTGGTGAATGTTGCATGTGAGCTTGAGAAGAATGTGTATTCTGCTGTTATTGAATGAAATAGTCTATAGATGTCCATTATTCTAGTTGATTGATAGTGCTGTTGAGTTCAACTATGCCCTTACTGATTTTCTGCTTGCTGGACGTGTATATTTCTGTTAGAGGGGTGTTGAAACCTCCAACTTTAATAGTGGATTCATCTAGTTCTCCTTGAAGTTCTATCAGTTTTGCCCCATTTAAGTTGATGTTGTGTTGTTAGGCAAATACATATTTAAGAATGTTATGTCTTCTTAAGAATTTACCCCTTTATCATCATGTAATGCCTCTCTTTATCCCTGAGAATTTTGTCTGTTCGGTCTGAAATTAACATAGGTACTTATGCCTTCTTTTGTTAGTGTTAGCATGGTATATCTTTCCCTATCTCTTTACTTCTAAGTTATATGTGTCTTTATATTTAATGTAGGTTTCCTTTAGACAATATATATCCATGGCTTGGTTTTTATAAATAATTCACTCCAATAATCTCTTTTTTAATTTTAGCGTATTATGGGGGTACAAATGTTTATGTTACATATATTGCTGTTGCTTCCCCACTCCCACCCAAGTCAGAGTCTCAAGCATGTCCATCCGCCAGATGGTGTGCATTGCACTCATTATGTATATACCCATCTCCCCCTTCCCCCTCCCATCTGCCCGATGCCCAATGAATGCTATTCCTATGTACGCACTTACACGTTGATTGGTTAAAACCAATTTGATGGTAAGTACGTGTGGTGCTTATTTTTACAATCTTGGGATACTTCACTTAGTAGAATGGGTTCCAGCTCTATCCAGGATAATTCAATAGGCGCTATATCACCATTGTTTCTTATAGCTGAATAGTACTCCATGGTATACATATACCACATTTTATTAATCCACTCATGTATTGATGGGCACTTGGGTTGTTTCCACACCTTTGCAATTGTGAATTGTGCTGCTATAAACATC